>JASDQU010282641.1:0-14615 GCA_032191745.1 Picea mariana
GTTCTTAACAGGAGACAAGGTCTGGTTACATTTGTAGAAAGAGCACCTTATAGGGACCCATCGAAAGCTCCACCCACTTTTCTATGGGCCTTACACTATCACCAAGGTTGTGGGTAGCAATTATTTTGAGCTCAACACTCCACCCTTCCTTGGCTTGCACCCAATGTTCAATGTGTACCTCATTTGGCCATATTTTCCACCATTATTGGACACATTAGAGATCACAAAACAATTGACAAAAATAGATCATAACCCTGACTACATGGAACATGCATCCACTGATCAGACAGTGGACACATAGGTCAAGGGTACTCGCCAGCAAAGGATACAACTTTATTGGGTTGTCAAGGAAGGGCAACTCCTACACCAAGGCAAGTGGCTCACTTGGGGCCAAATTCAGTAGAAGTTTCCTCACCTGATGGGGGAACTCAACGCAATGGAGAACATTGCTTACTAAAGGGGTAGAACTGATCTAGGTGGATATTGGTGGCCACCCACCTATTCCAACTAGTTCCTCTTGATAGTTTTTTAGTTCAGCACATTCTTCTGTAATTATTTGTAATTGTGGGTTCTACACTTATGGGGTTGTCTAAATCCCTACACTTATTCCAGGTGGATATTGGTAGTCTCCCACCTAATCCAACTGGCTAATTTGGATGCTTTCATGTCAGTACATATTTATGTACTTCCAGGGTCATTTTGGGCCCCTAAACAATGTTTTTTTGGCTCGCCATAGTCAAACTATTGACAGAGTCAGAGTTTGACGTCATAATGTGTAGTTCTTGAAAATACCTTTACAATGGGCTATCACGCACCTAAAATGGAGGTTGTGTGAAAAATTTACGGCCCCAAGAAGTTGAGGTACCAACTTACCCATCGGGGCCCACATAACTTTTGGTGTTTCACCTCCTAGGATTAGGTTTTTGAATGTCTAGGGTTTTTGCATTCATGAGTAATGTTAAAAAGGCATTTGGAGCCTCATTGTAATAATTATGCTCAGACGGATGCATGTAGCAGCCACATCTCTTCTCAGAGATCGCTACCACCATTCGAGCAAGTTGTTTTCAGTTCTACAGTTTTACAGTTTCACCCTATTTCATTTATTCAATAGAAGTTATTGTTCACTAGATATCTATTGTTGTTCTCTGTATCTCTATGTTTTTTTATTCATTTTGTTAGTCAGTTCGTTTCACTCATAAATCTGGATCACCAACACTAACATGTGGCTTGTCCCGAGCCACTCAGACTTTGTTCACCTTCTACAGCACTACCTCTAGAGCGTGAAACTTCTCTTCCAACTCTATCACTTTATCCTTGGCCTATGCACTCTTTTAAGCCAATATCTTGACATCTTGCATTGTCATGTGCTCCTTCAGCACTTCCCTACTTCCTGCATGTGTCTGTTCCAATATGGATTTCTCCACTTCCAACATAGTTAGCATTTTTTCTGCTTGTTCTTGTATGGGCTCCAACTGAGCCTATCATGCTTATTTTTCCTCTTGTGTGGCCTTTACTTTTTCCTGCAGGTTTTTCATCTCCTACGTGGCCCTCATTCTTAAGGATATGGCCATTTTCATCTACCACTTCTTTAATTCCTGAACTGCAATGTTCAACTTTTCTTCTCATTGCTCCAGTTGTTGGATCCTCTCATCCTCTTCTAGGCTAGTCCAAATATTTGCAGTCCTATCATATAATTCAACCACTTCTTCTACCTCTTGTTCTATTCTATCTACATGCACAGTAGCCTCCTACTCTCTCTGTTCCCATACTTCCAGAGGTTTTATTGGATTTAGTTTTTCAATCAAGTCTTCTATCTCCTGTTTATATTTCTCCATCATCTACGCAATATTTTGTATCTTCTCTTCTGTTGTGACCTCTAGTGCATGTGCACAGTCTGGTATGCTAATGTACACTTCTGCAATTTTCTTCTCTAGTTTATCTATGTGTTGTTTCTCCTCCTCCTTCTCTAGTGTGATCTTCTCATGCATAACCTACAATATCTCCTTAACCTTTCGGTCGAGCAGTAGGTTGGTGGAATCCGTCCTAGCTCTAGACTGAACCTCCCGCATCACGCTCACTTGTAACCCATATAATTCCTTCGTGGGTATGTTTTTCAAAACCAACTCCATATGTTCTATCTCCTTCACTGGTTTCTACGCTATGTTCTCACCTACTTCCAACATTTCTTGTGTTCCCTTGAACCTATCACTGCTCATTACTAATGTCTTCACTGTCTCTTCTTTTCCTTTCTGCGCTAGTGCTTCCTATGCTTTTTCTTTTTGTCGCATTGTAGGATGATGTGTTTTAATTAGCTGTAGTATCTTTAAAATGTCATGAAATTCTACTAGATTCTCCGTAATATCCTCTCTCTATGATTTTGTTGCAAGTAATGCATTCTCCCCTCTATCCTGGACTGTATCGGCAACGAATTCTGCATCGCCTTCAGTAATAGTAAGTACTGGAGGATTCTTATGGTACTTCATTTTCTTCCTTATTTCTCCCTCATGGGTTCCAGTCCTCTTCTTTATTGGGGTTGAGGTCTTTGACTTAGTTTTCTGATTTCTTGCTTCATCATCTTGTACTTCCTTTTGTCAAGAGCCATCTCCCTTTACCTGCTCTCCATCCCCTTTCACTTCTTCCCTTGACACCATGTCTTTATTTCTTGGCTTATTTCCTGTTGCACTACTTCCTGAGGCTTGAACACACTCTGCAGCCTTCCTTGTGTTTTCTACTGGATTTCCTATCTTCTTTGATGGACTGGCTTCTACTGGTTCCTTGGGCTTTTTTCATTTCTTCTATGTCATTGGGACTTTCCACTGCACCATCCAGTCCTTCACTATCCATTCTACTTCTTCGCGCGATGTGCAATACCTCATTTCCAAACACTTCTTCTTTGGATCTCTTCTGAACTGAATCCACATGTGGTGTCTTAAAGCCTTGAAATTAGTGATCCCTTCAATTTCCTAAACTACTTCAATTTGGATTCTCCATACATTAGTTGTCTTCTTCTGCATATCTTCTAGAAACATTTCAAATACTGCGTTGTTCACCTATTGGTTCTTAGGGTCTTTTTCCTGCCATAAGGTTTTATACCGCATTGCACGAAATTTCCCACTTCTATCCAGAAAGACTGAGAATTTGGGCTCCTTCCAGCCTACAAAATCTATCAATATCGATAATTAGGAATAATGGAATTATGTCCCATTATCCTATGCATCCCTGCATTCGATCAAAAACCGGTTAAACAAATATGGCGTCGAGCTTAATACTACACCCTTTGCACACTATGCAACAACCACTATGACTCCTGTTGGGGCCTCTTCCTTTCTACACTTCCTCAAAAGTTTGCAGACCATCAACTTCGTGGAAAACCTCGTCGCGGAATTTTTAATGTCTTTGATCATTATTCCTATGGTTCCCCTGTTTGTCTCAAACTATGCTTTAACCTTTTCTACAATTTATTTATCCCTTTCTTTTTTGTCCAAGTATTCCTCAGGTTTTACATCACTGGTAGGAAACCCTATAATTTTAGCTATGAGATCTACATCTATAGGTACCAACATGTCCATCCACAGGATACCTCCATGTACCCTTTCCAGTATTTTCTCTACACAGAGGTCCACATTATTACTGTGCCCAAAATGCAGTATGTCCAGCAAATTCATAATGCCCAAATTGTATAAACCTATGATCCATTGTGTGGGATCCAAAATTGGTTTCCCTAAGGGTCCTACCTCCCCACTGTTCTCCAAGTAGATTTCCTATGCAAGGTAGGGAAACTTTGTTGTATCTATTAAATCATGATCTGCATATTTTAACTTTGACACCTTCCTTAGCATGTATTCAACTACAACTATGACATCTGGTATATAAGGTAACGTGATCTCCACTGAGGTTTGTGTGCCTAGTACTTTCCTCTTCTATCCCACGGATAGGTTTTCTTCTACAAATCCATCCTCAACTTGTTCTTCTTCTTCCTCACCCTCTCTTTATTACTAGCCTTTAATATCTTCGACCATGACTTATTCTTTGACAGCTTCTTGTTTCTATTTTTCAATTTCCTCCGCTTCTGCAAGGTTTTAGGGATTAGGGTTTTCTCCGTCGTTAGGGTTTTTCGATTTTCCTGTGCTCTGACCCACTTACACAAGTTATGTGGTTGATATTTCTTCTTCTATCCTTGTTGGACCGATGGATTCAGTCTCTGACATTGTAACATCCTCTAGCTCCATGAAACTTTCTAGTTCTACCATTCTTTCCTTCTTCCTCCTTGACTGTCGAGTCACTCTTACAAATCGTCTGGGAGCGCCAACCTTAGGGGGTGCCATATTTCTTTCCTTTCACATGAATGAATCTCTCTCTTTCTCAATCACCCATTATTTGTGCTCCTAAGTTATATGTTGATTAGTCACTCAAAAATCACAAGTGTTTTTCCTTTACCCATCTCTTTCCTCTTTATAAACTCTGTCATTAATGCCCTGATGCGTTCGTTTTTTTTTGTTCATCTGTTTTCCACTTTTCCGGTTATTTCTTCGTTCCATCACACGGTGTGTAAATTTCCTACGCTAATAATTCTAAATTATGTTGCACCAATCTTTTGTCTGTTGCGCATTGTCATTCCCAATTGTCTGTCTATCACTAATTCCTCTAACTACTTATTTTTGTCTTCTTCTTTGTTTTGTTTTTTTTCTCTTCCTTTTTCTTCTTTTAACTCCTACTATTTACAATATGTATAATTCTACTTGTTGCACTGCAACTACTGAGATATAGTGGGTCGACTATCTCTATACAATTTTAATCGACTACCATTCACCATTCCTTGAACTTCATTTCCTGCTAAGTCTTGTAGTTGTACATCACCTCCATATGTGACATACTTGATCTGGTATGGTCCTAGCTAATGCATTATAAGCTTTCCTGGGTGATAAAAATACTTACTATCATAGAGGAGAACCATATCTCCTACCTTAAAATTATTCTTCTTGATATGTCTGTCATGCCATGCTTTATCCTTTTCTTTTTGTACCTCATGATGAAAACCTGTTATGATTTTGACTTCTTCTAATTCCATCAGTTGAGCCAATATTTCTTTTGTTGCACCTCTTTCTCTCATATCTATAATTTTTGCAATGCAAACTTGGTATCAAATAATCTAATGGAACTATTGCTTCCTGTCCATACACCAATATAAAGGGTGTTTGTCCTATCGACTTCTTACATGTAGTCCTATATGCCCAAAGTACTGTTGGTACCTTCAAATCCCAATCATATATGCTCACATTACAAATCTTGGTCAAGGCATTCTCCAAAATCTTGTTGAAGGATTCCATTGTTCCATTTGCTTGAGGGTGATAAGAAGTACTCTTTTGGTGATGTATCTGAAATTCTTCAAGCATTGCCTCAATTGTACTATTGATAAAGTGATTTCCTTGATTGTTCATCAATATTCTTAGACATCCAAACCTTGTCACTACATTTTCAAATAAAATGTGTGTTGTAGTCTCTGCACTGCAATCCTTCACTATTGTTGCCTCAACCCATATGGTTAAATATTCTATCATTGTAATAATATATCTGGATCCTGATCTTCTTGTTGGTGGATTAATTGGACCTACAAAATCTATTGCCCATTTATCAAACATTTGTAAAGTTACATGCGGTCTTAACGAAATCTCATCCCTCCTGGATGGATTCCCAACTCTTTGAAAAACATCACACTTCTGATAGTATTCCTTTGCATCCTTATGAACTATTGGCCACCATAATCCTACGCGCAGTATCTTTTGTGTAGTAGGTCTCCCTGCATAGTGTCCTCCTGCAATTCCTTCATGCGCCTCTGCCTAAATAATGGGTCTTTCATGCTCCATCACACATATTCTTAAAATGTTATCTACTCCAAGCTTGTATAAATGAACTACAATCATTTGATAGTTTACAACTCTGACTACCAAAATTTTATTCTACGCAGTAGTAAATTCCCTTGGTGCAAATCATGAACTCAAAAAATCAATAATGTCAACAAAATATTCATCTTCTATCTATACTAAAAACAATTTTGCATCTAGAAAGTTATTTTCCAAACTGCTTGGTTCTTCTCCATTAATAATTCTGGACAAATGGTTAGGTCCTGCATTCAATATTCTTTGCTTCACCACAACTTCAAAGTCAAATTACTGAAATAATAATATCCATCTTCATATATTCCCCCCCAACACTGGCTTATTAACTAAGTATCTCAAGGCTGAATGATCTGTAAACATTTTGAAGTGGTGTCCTAATACATAATGTTTATATTTCTGCAAATCATACACCATAGCTAGACCTTCTCTTTCTATAGTATTGTAGTTATGCTCTCAATTTGACAAATTCCTGCTTGCAAATGCAATAGGGTGATATATATCACCTTCTCTTGGTTGGGTTAATATTACTCCTAATGCTATTGAAGATGCATCCACATGCACATGAAATTCCTTCAACCAATCTGGAAAAACCAAAATTGGAACAGTAATCATCGTTTCCTTTAAAATATCCAAACTCTTCTAGCATTCATCATTCCACTAATACTTAGTGTCCTTCTTCAACAACTTCTCCATTGGCACAGTAATGTGTGCATATCCCCTTATGAACTTCTTGTAATATCCTGTATGACCCAATGTACTCTTCAACTGGGGAACTGACTTCGGTGGTGGTAAGTTAACTATGACAACAATTTTAGAAGGATCAACCAATAGACCTTGTTTACACACCATATGTCCTAATAGAATCCCAAAGGATGTGATAAAAATGCACTTCTTAATATTCAATGATATCTGACATTGTCTACATCTATCCAACATTAGTCTTAGTACTGCGACGTGGTTCTTTAGTAAACTAAACATTGTCCAATCATCTAAGTAAAACTCCAAAAAATTATGAATGAAATCCTTAAAAACTTCTACAACTACTCTTGATAAAATGGTTGGTGCATTCTTCAATCCAAATGGAAAATTTGTATATTGGAATGATCCCCTTTCTATCGCAAATTTTGTCTTATGTCTGTCTTTTGTCGCAATCTTGATCTAATGGTATCCTGAAAATCCATCTGTGAATTAATAAGCTTCTTGACCTCCAACATTCTCCAAAAATTCACATGTAAATGGGGTGGAAAAAGGATCATGCAGGAAGTAATCATTTAGTTTCCTCAAGTCAACACAGATCCTGATTCCCCCTTTCTTCTTTTCTTGTACCACCATAGCACTGATCCATTCAGATTCTTCCATAGGCTATATGACACCAGCTTCTAGCATCTTGTCAAATCCTGCCTTCACTATCTCCTTATATATTGGATTCAACCTGTAATATCTATGTCTTATAGGTATGTCTTATGGTTTCAAAGGGATATTTATCTCTCCCAATTCTCCTGCTAACCCATTCATCTCCGAGAATGTTGCCGGGAACAAATCACTATATTTGTGCAGTAACTCTGTGATCCTTTCTACTATCTAATTATCCCAATAATCTCCAATGCTTGCAATCTTTAGGTTTTATGTTGTTCCAATATTTACCTTTTTATCTTTAATGGGGCTGCATAATCTTCTAATTATAGCTTGGTAACCTCTACTTCTCTTTCTCCTTCAACTTCTAGAATATTGATATCACGCGGGTTATCCTTTGTTGGGTCTTCTTATTCTGTGATATGATAGCAAGGTAATAACTGTCTGACAGTCAGGTTCTTCTGATATGTGGGGACTATTTCAAACTCTGGTTCTTCAAATATCCTATATCTTACCACATTCAATGCGGTATCTATCTCTGGACTCTCATGCTCAAAGGAAAATGTAACCAAGAAATTTTGTTGCATTTCTTCCCAATTGGTAGTTTCTTTGCATTGTTCCTGTTCTATGTACTAGTTCTTCAGAATTCCTTCTAAAGTGTGAATAAAATGATGTGGCCATTCTTCCAATGGTACTAATCTCTATTGAACCATGCACGGATATACATGTTCTTGAGGTTTTCCAAATCCCTCATATTTCTTCTCATATCTATGCTCTTGTTCTGTGTTGAATCTGATGCGCAGTAACCTTTTTCACTGAAACAAATTGTTGATCTTTGCCTTGTGTGTACCCTACCATCTTGCAGGTCTAGCTTTTAAAACAGTATATAATGCTGGTAATCTCTTATTTTCCATAACCTCTACCTCAAACTTCATTAAAAATTCTTCTAATTCATTCAAGCCATAAAAAGTAGGAATTTATCTTACCTCTGTACCAACCCATCTCAGCACGCACTTCATTATGGTGCATCTCCTGGTAGATAATTCATGTAGTCATTGTTGCCAGTTTTCCAGTCTTGTGTCATATTCTATAGCACAAGAACTAATACTCCTCCAACTAAGCATGCCATCTGCAGTTGGTTTGATATAATCTTATTCATGCATGATTGTTCTGTAAATATGATTTATGTCTTTTGTAAGGATATTATCTGTAGGTTCCACATGCCTTCCTCCTTATGAAGGGTCCAAAGGTGCAATAAATATGTATTCGCTAGATTCAAAGATCATCTTTCTTGTCTTCAAATTGATAATTTCTTGGCTATCAAAATCCTAATCTAGTCCCAACAGATTTGGATATGCTGTAGCATTATATACTATGTAAATGACTTCAAAGTATGTCATTGTGCATATACCATCTAGATTTATTGGTATCCCCTTCAATCTTCCTAGTGGCACCACTCTATGTTGATTTGCTAACTTCAAATCGATAGTTGAATACCCTAATTGAGGTTCTCACATAGCTTTCCATGTTTTCTTTGGTAGAACATTGACTTCAAACCATAAGTCTAGTATAATATCTCCCATATTGAAATCTCCAATGTTTGCATTCAACCCAAATTCTCTTCTTGTTCTTCTCTTCCTCCAAACTTGATTTACTTTCTTCCACCCCTCCTGTTCTGAATACAAATTTTGGAAAAATTCTCAAAGTCATTGTTTTTATTTCCTAAACAATTGTTACCTTTAGTCAATCCTCCATGTTGTTCCTAAGGTCTACACTTGACTGCTAAAGGGCAGAGCTAGGCCACCTCAAGTGTTGGAAATGATTGGTTTTTTTATGAATTAAGTTTGTTGGTTAGCTGATAGATAGGTTTTGAAGGACAGGGATCTAGTTGGAGTGTTCAACAATACGACTATAAGGTTTCCCTTAGTATGGCATGGATTTTGGTGATTAGATACAGATATGAAGAATAAAACAAATGAAATACAAAAAAACATACAATTTGTTACCTGATGTACGAAATTTTAGACTTGAAATAATATTTCAGATCCAGAGCATGTACCAAGACACAAATCATCCAAACAGGTTGTATTACAATAAACTATTCACTGAAATAATAACTGAGATCGGGTTGCATGATAGTAAATAGTTCATTGATACAATAGTTGAAAGGAAAATAAAGAACACTTTGCATTCATTTCAATTTGCTTCTAGATAAGATATGAAGACACACAAGATTTGAGAAGAAAACACAGTTTGTCACCAAAAATTATAGTCACTGTTGGGCCTCAGAAATGTCACATTTATATCCTCTTTTTCCTTCACTATTCCTTACATTTCATCGTCCCATTAACCTTCCATCATACCATTTCCATAATGATACTTGGGTTTCTCCTTATTATTTTCCATTGTATTCATTTTAGTATTATAAGTGAATTTGTGATTAAAAATTAGAAAAATAACATATTTTCATTATATATCAAGGTTGGATGAGTTTGATGATGTGTCCAGGCATATGTGAAGATTTTAACAAAGCCAAATATTACCACCTCGCCTTAAATTCGAATTCCATCTTCAAGCTTTGAAGATTTGAAGAATATTTGGGACAATCATGGCATATCTTATCTAAGATATGTGAGAGATGTGTAGAGGATTTGAAAAGATCATATCTTCTAATAATAGGAAAGTAGTTGAGAATGGTTGAGAGAATAGTGGATCTGTAATTATGACAGCAGCCTAGAGCTTAAATACTCATCCAGAAACAAACGAGAAATCAACATCTGAGGAACTTGAGGAGGACAATGAAGAGTTGCAGTAAGATCTGAGCAAGGAAAAATGCGCCTATGAAAGCATTATTGAGCAATGGTTCCAAATAAGTACTCGATTAGCCCCATTTTTTTATTTTTACTTAGAAGGTTTGCAGTCACAGCAACTAGATTCATTCATTCTCGTAAAATCCTATTTTTCATTTGAAAAATTACCATTGAACATATTGTTGTTAATGTTACGTGAATGGCTCCACTGGAAATTTGCCTACATGTAACTAATTTTTAATTCCATTTAGCATAGAGTAGGAAGGTATTATTTTTCAATTTTTCTTTTACCTAAAATAAGTATGCTCTCCTCCGCGCTTCGTGAGATCGCGAGGATCAGAAAATAGGAATGATTTTCATTTCAGGAATGAATGTCTTTGCGTCCATCCTTTGACCTGCAAATAAACACAGTTAAAAAAAATAGATGAATAAAACAAACCCGAGTTTTTACATGTTGTTTCAGCGAAATTTTTCTATGCTGAAATAGTGAAATTTTTTGTACATGCTGAGAAATGTTGTTACAACAAGCTATTATAGAAAAAAAAATTCATGTTGTTATAGCAAAATTTTTCATGCTGAAACAGTGACGCTTTTTGCTGCAACAGTGATTAAACAGTGTCATGCTTGCGCTCTTCTCATTTTTAACTTCTAGTCTGGTCCATTTCTGAAACTGTGTTCTGCTTGCAATTGGTTGAATTGTGTTTTCCACCCATGCTAACTCTGCAGCCTGGAAACAAAAACAAAACCTGCAATTGTGACAACGAAATAAGAAAATACTTTGGTGGACTTCTCCTGGATCTATGATAACAAACAACAAAACAATCAATTGATTAGTCAAATCCTCTTTCTTTTCCCTACCTTCGATGAATGAGAATCCACACATGATTTTTGTCACAAATTTCAGTAACTAGAATGATATGAAAGTGAGAATTTTATGGGATTGATTAGTTATTGCGCATTTTAAGATCTCAAAAGGATTTTTGGATCAATCCTTTCTAGGGTCGATTGTTAGTTATCAGTTGATGACTCGATCCCATTCTTTTCTAACCGTTGTGCTACCGAGAGATTGAAGAGATTTTCCTGCCGAAGGTTGCAAAACTAAAATCCATCTGTCATTTGATTGTGTATTAATTCAATTTGTAACAATCTTCTTGCCAATTCATCTCTTCTAGAATTAAATGATGGTCATGATCTGTGGTATTGGAGATATGTTTCCAACTATCATGATTTTATTTCTCTCTCTAGACATTTTTCCCAAATTTGATTTGACGTGAAAGATCTAGTTTGAATTCTAATGCTCAAATTGAAATTGTCCGTCAATTAACGTCCATTTGCAGACAGTCAACTTTGGGTGCAATTCGTGAGCAATCAGTGACGAATTTTACAAATCCGGAAGATGGGTTTTGTGCAGAGGGGTCTCATTTAGCTGACTCGCGAGTGGTTTTTGAAAATTCTTCTTAGTTTGAGAGCAGTTCACATTTTTCTGAACATGAAAATACAGATTTCAAGATGGCCGGTTTTCCAACGTGGCACACAAACACAGGCAGCTGAGAGATATGGGAATCCTGGCTTTGGCGAACATACTACCACGATTGGGAAAGAATGGAGCTTAAGAACACAAATCCTTCCAGCAAAAATTCAACACCACGCATTGAAAACACTGAAATTCGATCCAAACACAAGCATGAAAGTTTTATCATAGTTTTTTTTTTTGTAAATAAATTATATTTTGTTTGTAAATAAATGAAACAGTTTAAATAAATAAATATTTATGTATATATATTTTTGTTTGTTTGTTTTGTATTAACAACAACTAATATTTATTTGTTTGTTAGTTTTTAATAACATAAATTCTTTTTGTTTATATATATGTTTTTGTTTTGTTTTATTATAAAACAAAAACAATAAAACAAACAAAGAAAAACAATAAACTAAAAAAAAAATTATAAAACCATGAAAACACATAAAAACATTATAAAAATCAAAATTATAAAAACCAAGAACATTGTTAAAAATTGAAAATGGACATCTCATTCCTGAAAACGATAGTCAAGACATGTTTTTTCGCTTAACATTAATTTGTTTTTCTTAAGTCACTTCATGCAGTAATGGACAATGAGATAAGCTTGCAACGACAACAGGTATAAAAACGCAGTTTATTTCTTTGAATTTTTCACATTCGTACTTATTTCTATTTTTCATGATATATTCTTCGCAAATCTCACAATTTGTATGCAGGAATTTGTGCTAAGATTTTCAGGTTCACAGTCGATCGCATTCCATGCTGAAGTGATTTTCAAGAATCACAAAATTCTTCAAAGAACATATGCTTTGCTAGACAGCTTGAAGGAGTTGTTACTCATCAGAAACATCATGATAGTCGCTGATACACAACAACATTTTGCTAATACACTATTACTTCCGCATTTTTCCAAATTTCATGTTGTGACACTATCCCATTTCTCCTTCAAAGCTGATTAATTATCTTGGTGTTGAAGCCATCTTCCATTACCGTAACTTTCATGACTTCACACATGTCTATTCCTTTCTAATTTGCATACATTCCTTTATCTTTTCAGTTCATTTTTGCCTTCTTTTTGCCTTTCCAGTTTTCCTTTTGAATAAAACAAACCCCATTTCCATGATTACATTTCCTTGCCATACACATTGTTTCTACTAAGATCTTTCCATATATAGTCCTACCAAACTTTTTATAAACTCGCGTTGACTGATGTGGGATTCCTTAAGACCCACCTTTCAATAGTCTTTCCCCATCGACCTCGACACATTATATGGGATATAGACTAGAGTTCATTTTGAGTACCTAGAGGCTTGCATGCCTTAATGGCAAGTTCTCTCACTAGCAATCATGGGAATACATCAATGTCCCTTGATTGTTAGATCTTGCAAGTGGATCGACATCAGCCCATCTATTCGCACCTCGCAAGATGTACTCGGGTACCTTGACACTCATTGACATCATTGGTGAGTTTGTCTCGCATTGGTTAACAACATTCATCAATGGCCGATAATCCAATAATTTCTCTTCATGCTCGACATCGACACATTCATTCGCATGATAAGAATTGTACCATCGGTTTTGTAGCGGGTGAAGACTATACAATTTTTCAGGATTCCCTCAGTAGTTGCAGTAGTTTGATTTTAGATCTATGAGAGTTCCATATTCTTTTCCTTCCACATTTCTCGTGATTCAACAGTAACAGTTCAGATTCCTTCATTTCCCATGATCCAGTTACAGCAACAACAACATTAGCAGTTCCATTTTCATGATCTTGCAGTAGTGACACCTTCCTGATATTCTTTTCTCCAACAATTATAGCAGTTGCAGCTACAGCGTCAGTCACATTTTCCTGATCCAGCAGCTGCAACATCTACATCTACTTTTTGGGTAAGTAGAGGTATGTTCTTTTCTAATCTTTAATCACACAATTTCTTATATGCCGACTTGAATATTTTGGAAAATTTCCTCGCCATGTTCTCTTTCCTTCCATGACCTACACTAAGTTGCATGAGGGCATGCAACTGATTCAGTTGGGGCGGGGGAACTCTTTCACCACATATTCATTACCATTATTTCATTTTACCATATCATTCCATTTATGATTCACTAACATTTATTTTCCAACGAACACTTTGTTGCATTTCGATTGATACACATATTGGCATGATTCATAAAAGATAAAGAAAAGGCTTTCTTATACACAATGATGCTTTCTTATGCACATTGATAGCTTATTATTTCCAGTGAGTACATGGTTGAATTATTGCAGCAAAAAAAAAAAAAAAGTGAAATGAATGTTGTTAACAAAAGAGCCAACATCTTTTGTATTCATGGTTGTCACACAAGAACCAACCATAAGAAAATTTCACATGTTGTTACACATATTTCACATGTTGTTACATATATATTACATGTTGTTACTCCTGTTGTTACTATTGTATTTCAAATCCTAGAAATATTCATTGTTAAAAGGACATCATCAATCAAAGCCATAATTTAAATGCCAAAAGTTCTTAAGAAGATCCATGCATGGTTGCATGAGGACATGCAACAAGTTGAGTTGGGGGGCATGTTGGGCCTCAGAAATGTCACATTTATATCCTCTTTTTCCTTCACTATTCCTTACATTTCATCGTCCCATTAACCTTCCATCATACCATTTCCATAATGATACTTGGATTTCTCCTTATTATTTTCCATTGTATTCATTTTAGTATTATAAGTGAATTTGTGATTAAAAATTAGAAAAATAACATATTTTCATTATATATCAAGGTTGGATGAGTTTGATGATGTGTGCAGGCATATGTGAAGATTTTAACAAAGTCAAATATTACCATAGCCTCAAATTCGAATTTCATCTTCAAGCTTTGAAGATTTGAAGAATATTTGGGACAATCATGGCATATCTTATCTAAGATATGTGAGAGATGTGTGGAGGATTTGAAGGGATCATATCTTCTAATAATAGGAAAGTAGTTGAGAATGGTTGAGAGAATAGTGGATCTGTAATTATGACACTCTTCAAGACTC
>JASDQU010282643.1:412-14615 GCA_032191745.1 Picea mariana
ACCCAAGTTAAAATTTAAAAAAAAAAAAATATTAATGAATTTGTCTGAAGTTTTATCTGCACTAATATTGTCACTTGATTTACAGTCAAAGGGTTACAGAATTATAGCATAATTCTCAATTTTCTCCCTCTAGATAAAAAAAACATATAAAGGGAACTTTTCTTCCTAGTCTTTAAAGAGGAAAAAGAGCTTCACCTTAACTCTGAAAACTTAAGAACAAGTCTCTCACATGAGAATAGGAGAAAATCGTGATGATATTCCTAAATTTAACTGAAATACAAAGTATGTTTGGACTAATCCTAACTACTTTAACCTCTTTACCAGATTTAAAATGATTGATGTCGCTCAAGGAAAGTCCCTGGAAAATAAAATTCTCCATGAAAACTTCCTAGTAAGCGAAGTTGTTTTGATAGTCAAGAGAGCATTAGTCCAGAGTAACCAAAGAGAGTTATCATACCTTTAGTGCTAAAATATAAATAGATATCATCCATGGTATATTTTATTATATACATATTGATTGCCCCCACTTCATGTTTTAAAATATAAGACAGATGGTGAAAGAAAATTACTTAATGATTACTCCCATCTAGTCCAAAGGAGATGATGAAAGTAAATTCATTCAATGATTTCCCTCATCTCAGCATTTAAATGCAAAGTCATTAATTGAAGTGGTTAAAGGAAATTCAATAGGGGAATTAGATAACTTCACCTAGGTACTGAACAAGCTCGCTGGCAGTGAAGCAATATCTATGATATCTATAAGGCTATTATACATGTATTATAATGTACCCTGGTAACTAATTCTTTCTCAGGATAGATCTACATTCTAAGCTAACGTGAGACTCCCTATTTAAACAATTAAAATCACTTCGCCTTAATGTGAATAAAATCGAACAAAGTCTAATAGATTGGGTAAGGTTGTTTTGATTGTCTCAAGAAATTCTAAAATCGGTTTTTAAGAAAAGGAAGCATTTTAACCTTGAATTCAAAATTGATGAATGACTAAGTTTTGAAAGTTTTCAGAGATATGGATGAAGTATCAAGTTCTTCTGTGTGTCTTCTTTCATAATGTGTTTCACAAAGCTGCAATAATGACTCGATTAATCGAATAAAGGAACTCGGTCTATTGTTCTTCTCATCCCGCAAAGAAATGAGATCCCTAGATGGAGCCTATGTTAAAACATATATATTTTTCTAAAACATTATACTTTAAAAGTTTAATGTTGTTTAAATAAAGACAAATGTGCACTTGGACACTACCGTTGATAAAGTCTTGTGATTAATCCAATGGTCTAAAATATTTTCAAGTTATGGAGCCGCCTTTTCTTTAAAAATTCAAATCACTAAGACAACTTTCAAAGTATAGGGTTTTGGGGTTTCACGATACTAACTATTAGACATACAAAGAACTCCAAAGTCCCGATATGCGAAGTCGTGAAAATAGTTTGAATTAAATCGAGTTAATTAAACAATTAAAATGATTAACAATAATTAACCTTATTGCAACTTCGTGTTTTGGGAATCCTACCTCAAACGATAATTTAAACCCCCGACATGCGAAGTTGCGAAATCATCAATTAGTCGCAATTATTTATAAATGTTAAACATGATTAATATTAATTAATCAATCGTGATTTCATGATTCGGGAATCATAGCTTGAATTGAAATAGGTTAACCCGAGACCCGAAACCCCAAAAATGATTAAGGTAAAACATAATTAATTAACGTATAAACTCGATTTATTAACAAATAAAACACTTTTATTTTACCGTTTAGGTTATGCTGATTTTGATACGGGTGATTTGAAATTTCTTTTCTGATCACGAAAATTGACCATTAATGTTATTAAATGACCATCCTGGGGAAATGATTTCAAATAAGATCTTGTTTTAATGCCCAAATATTTTAATTAAAAGAATTAAACATATTTTTAGTGAAGGTATATGCAGATCGAGGCGTCTAAGACAAGAAAGACTTTTTCATTTTCAATTACATTCGCATTTTGGTAGAGCTTTCTTAGGGAAATACTCAGTCATGTATGTTTCCTGTGACAGATAACAGGTGCTTAAGAAATGCTACCATGCCGCTACGAAAAGAAGCTAAAGCAACTAGTGAGAGTTTAGGCCAGATTTCATAGGTTATCTTAGACACCTCACCCAGAAGTATAAACACAGTTAAAACCTCGACGAATGTATTCAACATCCTACAATATGAACTGGTAAAATGCCCTGATGATTCAAGCGACAATGAAAAGGAAGACATATCTACCAAATACAAGACTATTTCTCAGTAAAAAATGCATAAGGTAGCAACAAGGCCGAGTATTTTACCCTACAATGACATGATTTGATGGGCACTAGATCATGTGGATATCCCAACTAGAACTATATTCAATTCTCAGAAGGTATTTGTTGGGTCATTTCGGCCGGAACACATACAGGGGATGTATAAATTGTCTTCAACACCAAACTTCATTTACAATGCCAGTTTTCTAGAGAATTTTAGCAAGAAGGAGTGTGATCAATATGGAAAGAACATTTATGACTTGATAAAGTACTGGTGCTCACGCCCCGAAAAGTTTAGATCCCTTTCTCATGGAATATACTAATTCTTATCGCTAGAACCACAGTTCATGTATATAGCCATGATGATGTGCAGACTTTATGAAAAACAGAATAACCCATTTATTTCTACCATGGGTACCCATTATACACACAATGGTAGAAGGGTATTCTTTCGACTGGGCCAAGATATTGTCGAACAGTCTAGCTATTGAAATTATCTAATAACAGGCAAAGAAAGACAAAGGGAAATTAGCTTCATTCTTCATGTCATCTTATATTATGGACACCGTCTGTTTCATGACGCCTTTCCCACTGATGGGCTGGAGTTGGACTCCAGATAGTGCAAAACCAATTCATATTTATCATTCAAAACTCTAGGAAGACAAGGCGAAGGATTTC
The DNA here is from genome assembly GCA_032191745.1 of Picea mariana. Lineage (NCBI taxonomy): Eukaryota > Viridiplantae > Streptophyta > Pinopsida > Pinales > Pinaceae > Picea > Picea mariana. The sequence continues at coordinate 3,377 of JASDQU010282643.1, forward strand.
TTTTATGAAATCTATAATTAGGTAGCGGTGCCAATGCACATTGTTATGTTTGGTCACTCACCTCCTAGAATTCCAGACACATTTGTGGCTAACCTGGATAAAGTGGCAGACTGGTACATCAAGGAACACTTCTCCTATATCATAGTTTTTGGTTGCTCAGTTCCCCCATATGCTTTACCGCAACTTTTACCAGACCAAATGGTGTGTCGTGAGGTCACATGACAAAGTGTAATCAGTGGGATTAGCAAAGAGCTCAAAGAAGTGCAAAAAAATATATGGACATATTTTCCCTTACAGATTGGTGCATTTTATTTATTGGATTTAGGCCACTCTAAAGTGCAGGTTGTGGCCTTAGAGGAAATAAAACTGGTTAACATTGAATTTAAGAAGCATAGACCGCAGAAGGTCATGGGTAACCATATGGAAAATTGCAATCTTAAAAAGTATGAACATGAAGAATATTCTTAGGATGAAGAGTTCCAAGGGGTGAGATCTTACCAAGAATTTTTGATTCAAGTTCGAGCTTTATCACCTGATAAAATGATTGATTTTTACAACTTCCAAAAACACCGAAGAAGTAGTATTCTAAAAGTGTTACGAGGGGAAAACCCAATGTCTCTTGCTACATAGCAAACAGAGACCCAGAATCCATAAGTCGGAAGCTCTAGCAAACAAGAAGTCCCGAAAAATTCAGATAAATATGAGATCTAGACTCAAGAAAAAGATATCCTGGTGACAGAGGTATCTGATAACCAGGCTAAAGATCAAGCAGAGACATTAACAAAGAAACGAGAAGATAAGCTATTGTCTTCACCGGAGAAATCAACTACTGATGGAACTGGAAAACAATTATCCACATAAATTGGCAACCCCATTTAGGTTTTCATGCCGTTACAGTTCACTAGAGGAAACCCCAATGCAGAGGTAATACTCATAGGATATCTCACGCCTATCCCTATTGAAGAGATATCTGCTTCCGATTTCTTTTTCAGTAAGAAAAGGAAAGTTGTGGTGAAGAAGGAAATCCACCATAAAGAGGGTGCAACTGTCAAAAAGCACAGAGTACTATTGGACAGACAATATTTGGAAGAAGAAGATTTCACTGCAGAGGTAACAGGCTCTTTGGCAGCTTTTGCAAAAGCTAACCTATTCTCAATTGATAATATGAAAGAAAAATTGAAGTAGAAGAACCAAGTGATAAGTCAATTGCAAAATAAAATAAGGACTACAGAAAAGAATGTTAGAGATGAAGTTAATAAAGGGCTTGAACAAGCTAGAGCTAGGGATAAACAAGAAATCCAACTTCTCAAGTCTAGTCTTGATGAGATGAATAAGAATATGCAAGTGAGTGAAAGACAGACTATCCATCAAGATCAGTTGGTAAAACAATTACAAGACAAGGTCAGTTCCACTAAGAAAATGGTTGTGGATTTAGCACTATTTCAAGCTCAAGCATTGAAATTCCTAAACAAACTGGAAATAGCCAGAAAGAGCCCTTTTGATAAGGTAGGAATCATCCAAAATCATTTTCGGTAGGTAAACCAATCATTGGACAATATTGGTTTCAAAGAAAAAGAGACTACTGCATCCTGAATCACTTTTCAAGAAGCGGTCGTGTCATCTGCTAGAGAAGAAATATTTGTAACTCCCAGATTGACTATTGTAGAGCAAGTCAGAGGTAATATAATATTAAATACATGGGAGTCCAATATAGTCGAGAGTAAAAGAACGACTAAGGAAATAAAAGAGGATTGTGAAGAGATTTTTCATTTTCTTAACAAAGAATCACTAGGCCTTGGAAAGGATGATTCTTATTAAATACTAGGACATATCAACATTGTAACACGTCAACTTGACATAAAAGAAAACTTAGAGGCAGCCCGGGCTGAAATTTCACAACTAAAGCAGGTTGACATCGCTCAAATAGATAGATGGATGGTAAAGCCAAATTTACAGTTACAGTCAATGATTTCTAAAGATAAAAGGATAGAAGACAAGTTGCCACAATTACAAAATAAGTTGTATCTTTTTGAGGCAAAAGACATAGCATAACATTCTAGACTATTAGTACAATTTTTAAGCAGGTGTGTTGAATGTCTTGAGCGAGGTAAAGGGAGTACCTCAAAGAATCAATTAAGTAACAGGTGCATATATGTTTCTGCTGGTAAGAGAAAGATATAGAGAATAACCAAGTGAAATGGTTGAAGTTTTGATTTTGTAACTGTCATCACCTAGGAATAACCAAAATTCCAACTGCCTAGGGTTGAAAATCTCTTGTATAAATATATTTTCAAAATACTAAAGAGAGGTTGGATTTTTTCCATATGTAGTTGAGAAATCTCTCCTCATTAAGGATTAATACAATTACAGATCATAGATTCCACATTTCATTCATTTGAGTTATGTGTTCTTCTATTTTTCCACATTCTCTTATCTTTTTATAATTCTCTTTGATGAATTCTTTAATTGCAATTTAGTACAACATCTATTGTGGTTACTTCTCATTTAGTAATTTAATAGCGCAGATCTTTTCCTCTGTTTTATTGTTAGTAAATACAAGACTTGTGAGTTAATTGGATTACTACATTATATGCTTCATTTAAGGTTATATCATCTATTTTCTTCTCCTGTAGCAAAGTAAAATTCTTTTGTAATAGATGTCTTTCTTTGTCTAACAGCTTTTTGTTTTTCTCTGATTACACCCATGCTTTTAATTTTAAATCAGACACGAAAGACGACCTCTAAGTTGTTATTATGTTAATTCATTTTTAGGAATTTTTCTCACATAACAGAGGTAGAAAACACAAACACTAAAAACCTCCTTTATTTTTGGATGCCTTGACATTATACTTTGAAGCCTTAAGTATAAACTCAAGAACAAAACTTCCAATGAATGTAATTCTTAAAGACATATAAGTAAAAGCATTATGTGGTTTTCTCCTACTTTGGGTTTCCACGTAAAAACACTAGTGTATTGTGTATGTGTATGATTTCTCATTTGGTCATTGTTTATTTACTTTGCAACTATTGGATATTGATAATGCTACATTGATATAACAATTTCATTTTGAGGTTAAAAATGATTATTTCTCTATTACTGATTCACCCCCCCTCTCAGTAATCTAACAACCCTAAGAAAATATCTTTAGATAAAATATATGCAACAGAATAGCACCAAAATATTGGATTAGATCATCATTAGTCAAAGGCCATACTATGATAGGTCTGGGATAGGATACAACCATATGAAAACTAAGAAAGGTTCAAGCTCCAAGACAATATAACATGAAGAAAAAAAAAACACCTATGCATAAATAGTCAAAGATACTCAAGAAGAAAATCATTGAGGAACTAGACCACCTGGAAGATTCATAACATAGAACCAACAATCAACAACATATAAAGAAGAAGAAGGATTTATAAGAGAAACACCATTCAGAAGATCCCATACATCTAGGTATCAAACTTTTTTTCTTGGTTTATTCTATTCTTGTCACAATTTTGGTCACAATGATGCAAACTGTAGATCCTATGCCAAGAACAAAAGAAACTATGAAGGCTATTCAAACAACAATTATCTTATAAAGTCACATGAAGCACATAACATAAATCACAACAATTTTGGTTCACTAAGTAATGAAGTAGAGTGCTATAAGTGCAAAAATTTTGGACACATGGACAAAGATTGTAGATTGAATATTCATTCAAGAGAACCAAAGTATAATATCAAACATGAACCATAAAGGATATGGAGAAGGAAGAAACATCAATTCAAAACTAAAGAATGCTCACTTTCTTCACAAGTTCAATGCAATAAAGGTGGGTGGTAGGATGACAATGGTTATTCGACATGTGACAAGAACATGTTTTTGACATCGAAAAAGGAACGACATGGATCAATTTCATTTGGAAATGATAAATTATCCACAATTATAGGAAAATACATTGTCAATATTAGAAGCAAAGATTCCAAGGAATAAAATGTTCTGCTAGTTGAGGATATGAAACACAATCTACTAATTGTAAGTCAAATGTGTTATCAAGGACACAAGCTTGTGTTTGACTCAGAAAATGTGAGATAAGGAAAGAGGGATTATGCAAGTTTGTGGCTACAACTATAATAACTTAAAACAACATATATGTCCTTAATGAAATTGTGAAGTAAATTTGTTTCTTAGGAAAGGTGAATGAAATTTGGCTCTAGCACAGAAGAATGGGTCATGTCATCTTTGATAAACTTGTCAAAATAAACATAAAGGAAGCAGTGAAAGAAATTTCATAGATTTCAAAGACAAAAAATACTTTATGTGAGCATTGTCTACAAGGAAAACAAACCAGGACCATGTTCAAATAAAAACAGTATTCCATGAAAAAACCATTGGAAGTTGTACACACTGACCTATATGGAAATACAAGAATGAATGGATTGAATAGAGAACAATATTTTATGCTATTGGTTGATGAATATCAAGAATGAGTGCAGTTTGATTTCTGATAAATAAGTTAGAGGCATTCGAACACTTCAAGATATACAAAGAGATGGTTGATATTGAGATGGATTTGAGAATCAAGTGTTTGAGATCAAAAAATGGAGGATAATTTACATCAAAGGAATTCATGGAATTTTTTGGTGAACATGCAATAAAGAGATAGTTCTCGGTAGCCAGGACACCTTAGCAAAATGGATTTGTCAAAAGGAAGAAAAAAATAGTGTAGGAAATGACCAAAACCATGTTGAAAGATTCCATGTTGAGTGATATCATTTGGGCACAAACCGTAGTTCACATATTGAGCAAGGAACTCTCAGAAGAAACATTGATAAGAATCCCTACAAGATATGGAAAGGAAGACTGAAAAATGTAAATCATTTCAAAGTATTTGGAAGTAAATGTTATATCAAAAGAGAAGATGCTAGGCTTGGAAAATTTGACTCCTAAGTTGATAAGGGCATACTAGTTGTCTATTCAAGGAAAAAAAAAACATATAAATTCTCCAGTCCAAGACTCAACAGAATCGTGGAAAGCATCAATGTAACGATTGACAAGACATATTTATGGAAATGTAAAGTAAGAATCAAAGATTTAGAAGATCAGGATAATGGGGAAGATCTAATGAAGAAGAAGTAGAAGAAGAGAAACAAGAAGAAGAACAAGAGCAAGCTAAGCAACAAATACCTCCTAAAACATATAACCGATGAGTATAGAAAAATAATCCACTAGAATAGATTATTGAGAATAAATATGCTTGATTTGAAACCTGAAGAAGAATACTTTCACTAGAACAACAACACCTAACATTGCTATATACAGTTCAACCAAGTAGTTTTGAAGAGGTCAGCAAGGATGAACACTGGATGAAGACTATGGATGAAGAATTGGATTAGATAGAGAAGAATGACACATGGGAATTGGTTCCAAGACCGAATAACAAGAATGTGATAGGTACAAAGTGGGTTTTCCCAAAAAAATTCAATGAAAATGGACAGGTAACTAGAAACAAAGCAAGGTTACTATGCAATGGATACACTCAGATTGGAGGTATAGATTTTGAAGAAACCTTTTCCCCAGTTGTGAGGATGGATGAAATCAAATTGATATTAGCATATGCATGTTCAAAAATAATCAAGGTGTATCAAATGGATGTAAAATCAACCTTTTTAAATGGGGAATTAGAATTAGAAGAATTCTATATTGATAACCTAAAGGGTTTCTACTATCATAAAATAAAGACTATATTTACATATTGAAGAAAGCATTGTATGGACTCAAAAAAGCTCCCAGAGCATGGTATTTAATAGTGGACAGGTGTTGTAATCTACAGAAAAGTAGGGGAATGTTACCAGTAGTTCAACACATAAATAAGAAAAGATTCACATACATATAGACAAAGACATACACAAAGTAGTGGAAGCCCAAAGAAAAACACTTTATTATATGATATGTCAATACAACACAATATATACAATATTCCTCATAGATTTATCGTTTCTCATACAATATTGTCTATTTATACCTACATTTTTAGTTACCAGGTAGTTGTAACTACTTAACATCCTCGGTTGGTCGGTTAAAAGAGACTTTGACCGAATTATACTTCCAACTTTGATGGTCGACCAACTATATATTAGTCGACTGTCAGGTTTAGTTGATAAAGTCAACTAGCCCTTACAACATCTCCCCAAAAATCTAGCCAAAATATTTTGATGCTTAAACAAGTTATGTAACCTTTATGATCATTCTTTAGTATCTCTTTTCACTCCCTTGAATTCTTTGTTTTGACATCATCCTTGATTATGATTCCATGGTCAACTTTTCTTCCTACAAAAATATGTTACTTGAAATGATGTTTTGACATTTTCTTTCCGCGCTTTGTCCAAGTAACATGAACTAAACTATGACTTCCAATCTTAGATATTGTTCGTGATTTCTCCCCTTATGTTGAGAATTAAGTGGATGAAACCACAAGGGGTCACCCCTTCCGTTGTGTGACAATGAATATATTCTTTTGACATCTGTGATCACGATGGCCAAGAAACGTCTGCATTCTAAGGGTCTAGTTCAGGAGGGTCATCATCTTCTATGCTCATAGGATCCATGGTTGATGTTTACAAACTTAACTATGTGTATAATGTTTTTTTTTTCCTTTCCTCTAGCTCTGATATATAGATTCTAGTTTTGTGATCTTGAAGGTAATTGATGTGGGTTGATGTGATCTTTAAGGTAACGGATCAAGGACTTGCATAGAATTGTGTGCTTAATGATGAACATTTTCATGTGCTATTGAGTCAACTCTTGTTGATGTGATATTTATTGCGTTGTTGTATAATGAAAAAATATTTATGATCTTAAAGAGAGGTATTGTTTATCGTTGCCTAGTGATCCATGGATGTACAGGTCTTAACCATGACTTTTGAAGAGTTGGCGGGCTCACGCTAGGAGCCTTCCATGTGAATGTTGAACTGGAATTCATGTGAGGCGCGTCGGGCGTACAAAGTGTCAATTTCCAATTTATTGTCATTCATGTTGAGTCAAGTCGATTTCATGTTAGTGGTTGCGAAATTTTCTTCTCCGCCGTGTCAGTTATTAATGTTTCTATCATGTTTTCTCGGTCTTTTCCTACTACGACTTAAATGCACTATCTTTTTTGGAGTCATTTTTTCATGGGAAATGTCTTCATGTGTTTGTTCATCTCCTCTATTGATCCATGGTCGGTATATGGATCGACCGAATTTTGTTCTTGGGTCGATGGGTTTTTTATTGTCGGATCTACTTATTCAATGTTCTTGATAGTTAGTCTACTCCTATGTTTTGTTGTACTTCCCCACGTTTGTATGATAACCATGCTCACTCGAACTATGTTTTATGATTAGGATATGTCTCGATCACTTGACTGTATTTTAATGAGGATTTCTCTTAATTCAGGAGATGGAGTGGTGCGTCGATCATGTCTTATTTTTCTTAGTATATGGCTCTACCAGGGGCTTCTTTCTCTTGCCATTCTACTTTTAGTTGATTTTCTTTGATGCTTTGAAATTTATTTAACACTTATCTTTCTATTTTAGTAGTTTTTTATACTTGTATTTCTATACCCGATTTGTATAACTTACTTTGGTTTATTAGTACAAGTAGGATTTATTTCCTTAATGATATGGTTAGTCTATATTTTTTCGACTTCGACCAGACTGTTAGATTTTTCTTTCTAGCTCTAGTCGGTCTCTGTTGGCATTTGCTTGCTAATTTTCCCAATATGGCTTCTCATATTCTATGTATAATAGTTTTTTGAATGGGCTCCATTAATTACTTTCTTGAATGGATACCCTAATAAAGTTCGAAGTTGAACTTCTCTGTTTGGTTGAATTTCTTCGACAACGTAAGGCCATGTTGTCTCTATCTTTCTTGGTTTTCCTTTTATTCGATTGCCATATAACAAAGCCATATCTCCATTTTTTATGTCCTTTTTCTTTAAATGAAGATCATTTCGTGCTTTTTTTTTGGGTGTTTTTGTACTTCTTGATGGTGCATTGCAATCAATATTCCTTCTTCTATATTATTGAATTGCTATGGTCTATTGTTCATCCTTCTTCCTTGGTCGAATTTAGCCACAACTGCTACCCTGTTGGAGTTGGACCAAAAGTGTAATGGAATAATGACTTCTTACCCATAGACTAAATTGAAGGGGTCTTTTTGGTTGATCGTTTATAAGTAGATCTATATACCCATAATACTGCAAGAATTTTATCATCCTAGTCATTTTTTCCAATGCCACATATTTTTGTGAGTCCTTTATGCAGTGTTTTATTAAATGATTCGACCACCACATTTTCTTGGGGGTGATATGTTGTTGTTCATCTATGATCGACCAAAAAATTCTTTAGTAGGACTCGGACTGTTTCATTTACAAAGTGTGTTCCATGGTCATTGATTAGTGTTAATGGACATCCAAACCTTGCAATTATGTTCTCATAAATGAAGTTTGTCGCAACTTCTTTGGTGCATGATTCAACTAGTTCATCTTCTGCCCATTTGGTCACGCATTCTACTGCAATAATATTATATTTCACATTGATTATTTTTTCTCTCTGAGGAAAAGGGCCAACAAAGACAACAACCCATATTTCAAATTCTTGATTGGAGTTCACTGAGCTTAGTGGCATTTCATTAATCAACAAAGGTCACTCAAGCTTTTGAAAACTATCACACTTCTTAACATGATCCCGAAAGTCTTTATGTAAATTCAACCACCACAGACCTACCTAAAGTATCTTTTGAGTTGTTTTGTCGACCTGGAAGTGGTCTCCAGTTGCTTCTACATGGGCCTCATTAATAATTTCTTATTTTTCATGCTCAAGAGTGCATCTCCTTATGATATCATAGGGTCCCATTTTGTATAGATATCTGTTTATAAGGGTGAATGGTGTTTCTTTTAGGGCTAGCACATTATTTTTATTTTTCATGAAATACTGTGGATCCTTTCTGTATTCCAAAACGTTTTCTATATCCTCCATATCTTTTGGGTGAGATTCGACTCAAAATAGATGTGTGTCTAGGAGGTCATCTATTCCTGTCGGGTCCTATCTTCTTTCAAGTCAATATAGTTGGTCGGGTCGGACATTCTTTTTCCTTGGTCGAATGATTATGTTGAATTCAAATTGCTAGAATAATATCAACCAACGACAAATATTTTCTTGGTGAACCGGTTTATTAACTAAATATTTTAATGCCTTATGATCTATAAAGAATACGAAAGGGTTTATGAATAGGTAATGTAAAAAAAATTGTAATGAAAATATCATCAACAAAGATTCCCTTTTCGTGGTCAGAAAGTTCCTTTCTGCTTTGTTCAATTTTCAAATAGCATATGCATTTTGGGTGGTTGACTATGTCATCGTTTGGTTGCACTAGAACTGATGTGACAAAAACATTCGAAGCATCGACATGGACATGAAACCTTATCAACTAGTTGGGAAATTTTAATATGGGGGCTTCAACTAGTTTCTTCTTTAAGAATTCAAATGATTCCTAACAGTCTTGACTCCATATAAGATCGATTTCTTTCCAGAGCAACTCATCCATTGGTAATATGATATCTGAATAATGGCATATAACTTATATTTAGTATCCCATGTGTCCAAGGAAGATTTTAATTTTTTCTTTATTTATAGGTCGCCTCAAGTCGAGGATAATTTTGATCTTTTACATGTCGACTTTTACACCATCTTTGCATACCACATATCCTAACAGAATGTCAATTGGTATGGCAGAGATGAACTTATTTATGTTGAGAGATAGTTGGATTTGTCAACATCGTTCAAGAATCACTCTGAGCCATTGTATATGGTTTTTGAATAAGTTATATATTTTCCAGTCGGCAAAGTAAACAACCGTTGTTTTTAATATATACTCTTGGAATGATTTCACTACTATTCTTGACAAAACTATTGGGGCATTTGATAGTCCAAATGGAATTAACATGTAGGCGAAGGAGCCAAATTTAGAGAAAAATGTCGTATTTAGTTGATCCTCTTTGGATATTGGTACTTCAGTATATCTTGAGTATCCATCTATAAATGAACAACATTTGTGACCTACAATTTCATTAATTATTTCTTTTGTGAACGAAGTGGGAAACAGATCCATTAAAGTTAGCTTGTTGAGACCTCTAAATTCAACACAAATTATTAACTTCTTAGGGTTGTGCTTCTTCTGTTGAACCACCATAAGACTTGCCCAGTCAAATTTTTCGTTTGGATTTTTTATGTCTACTAATAACATTCCTTCGATTTCCTTCCCAACAATGGGCTTGTATTTGTGAGCTAATTTGTAAGGCCACTTTTTTATTGGCTTTTCTCCTGGAATGAGTTCAATTTTGATCTCTCCCATTTATTCTACAAGTCATTTTATATCTTTATAGTCTTATGAAAATATTCCTTGATATTCTTTGAGTAAGTCTACTATGTCAGTTGTTTCCTTCTCTATCCAATAGTAGCCTACTCATGCCATTTTTGGTCGATCGTCATTTGATATGTTGAATTCCTTAGTTTTTATTTTAGAATCCATCCATTTTGTTGGTTTTTCTTCATCAAGATAATGTTCCCATTATTTGATTATGTTGAATCTCTTCAGGAAGTCAGGATATTTGTGATCTTCTTTTTCTTCCTTAGATATCTTTAGTATTGATTTTACATTGTTTTACAATGTCGGGTGATCAATTTTCCATTGGAAACTCTGGCTCGGACAACTTATATTCTCCATGTTGATTCTTCGTGCTATCATAGTTCCATTGTTTTCTGTCAAAACAAGGTTGCAAGTCAATTTTGAGACTATATCAATTGTGTTAGGAACCAAATATCAATATAGCATATAAAAACCTCAGAATAAGTACTCAATGCCTTGAAAAAGAGAGAAATTCAGATAATAAGCCTCTTCAAGGGGGGAAACTCCTTATGCACACATAAATGTTCAATTACAAGATGATTCCAAATGAAAATGTCTCCTTGGTATATATAGGAGACTAGGAGGTATAATTACAACTAATGGACTAAAGCCGACATAAATAAAATAACATTACTAATGTAATATGCCCCAATTAGGGGGTAATGAGCCACTATTTAGGGCTTAACATGCCCCTCCCCTTGAGACAAGTATTTTCTGCAACACTTGAGTAACTCTGGATGCTTTTGTATAAAAGACTCATCTTCCCAAGTGGAATCTTCAGCCTGTAGTTTCCTCCATTTAATGAG
>JASDQU010282644.1:0-14615 GCA_032191745.1 Picea mariana
TTATGTGACGTTCCACATACCACCAAAAATGGAATGACATGTAATATCCATATATAATACTATTACCTGAAAATATATCAAAACTCATACCGTTATCCATCAAACAAACTTGGGTCCATTACCCAAACTTGGGTTCTCCAACTTCTCATGGCCATAACTCTCTAACCGTGAGGTTTTATGTGACATTCCACATACCAATGGAAATGGAATGACAAGCACAATCCATATAGGATAGTTTCACTAAAAAAATCATTGGCATTCATCTCATTATTCCACAAATAAGCATGGGTTCTCTAACCATACTTTTAGGATAACTCAATCCGCAAAGCGTCTTCCCGTAAGGGATTTCACCATAAGGGGGCCACTTTGGAGTTCATCCATTTGTACTTATTATCAACCATGACAAGACAATGATGATTCATCTTTACATCAAACAAAATTGGGTCCATTACGAAACCTTTTTTCTATGGGGCTTTCTTTAAGGGTTGACATCAATGACAACCAACCTTAATCAACAATTCATTGACAGAAAGTAAACATGCAATAACCATCACAGATAACACATGTTTTACCATGGTTCACCCCCTCCTAGGCTACGTCCACAAATATTTGACTTCTCTGCTCTTTTATTAGGTTTGCTGCAAAATATAGTGTTGTGTGCATTATATATTCCTTCTTACAATCATGCAGAGGCGCAAGACCCTCTATGAGGCAGAATAGATCACAAACCAGGCTCCTCATCCTGTGACCTAACCCTAAAAATCTAGCTTACTTGAATCTTCTACAGCTCAACAGTCTTTTCCTTTACCATTACCAGAACTCCAACCAAACAGAACCCTCACCTAGACCTTCTAGGTTCTTATTTATACGATTTTACAGGCTTATAGCTATTACAATCTTTGTCAAAAACCCTAAACCTAACATGGTTAGGTTTACCTGTCTTCCTACGCACCTTGCATTATGCTCCTCTTGCATGCTTCTTTTCCTCACACGTGTTTTTTGTCCTGCCAGTTGTTCTTCTCCAAAATTAGGCCTTTCCTTCCAAAATTAGGTCTTTCCTAAAAATAGGTATGCCCCCAACATGCCTCCAACACTGACATGTGGCTCATCTCGAGCCACTAAGTTTGTGTGCACTCCCTGAACTGCCTCTACCAAGCTATGGAATTTCCCTTCTAGCTCTTCCCCTTTAGCTCTGCCCTGAACAGTTTTCTTTGTGAGCTCTTCTACCCTCTGTGCTATGATGTGCTCCTTGAGAGATTATGTGCTCTCAACATGGTCCTGCGCCATTCTCATCTTTTCCTTCTTCAGTTTCACAATAATTTGTGTTGCTTGCTCTTGGAGAGGTTCTAACTCGGCTAGCCTTGCTTGCTTATTGTGTTGTGCAGTCTTTAGTTCTGCATACAGGGTCTTCATCTCCTACGCACCCTTAACCCACTCTGTGATGCTCATGGACTTTTGCCTCTGCTTCAGTTCTTGGCCTACAATGTTGATTTCCTCCTCTTGTTGATCTAGTTGTTGTATCCTATCATCTTCTTCCAGGGTTTTCCATAACTGTGCAGTCTTGTAAAACAGTTTTGTGACCCTTTCAGCGTCTTTCTGCATCACTTCCACTTGCAAGGATGATTTTTTCTCCCTTTCATCCAGAACTTCTAGAGGAGTAGTTGGAGTTAGTTTTTCTTTGATCTCCTTGATCTCCTTCTTGTAGTTCTCGAACGTGTGCTGGATGATTTGGATTTATTCTTCCGCATTGCTCATGGATTCCTACGCACTGTCTAGAATCCTTGTAAATACTTCCTTCAGCTTATGTTCCAAATTATCTACGCATTGTTTCTCCTCTTTTTTCTCGAGCTTCACCTGCTCGACCACCAATTCCAAGGGATGTTTGTCATTCTTAGTTTCCTGCAATTATGTTGCATCTGTCTTTGCGAGTAATTGCACTTCCTGTGTGACACTGACTTGCAATTTGTACAGTGACTTGGTTGGTATCTTTGCTAGTACCAATTGTACCTGTTCCAGATCCTTAAGTGGTGTCTGGGATATGGCCTAGTCCATCTGCAGCATTTTTTATGTTACTTGGAAGCTTGGACTCGCCTGTGCTATGGTTTGGATGGTGTCTTATTCGCTCGTCGTGGTCCTTTCCTCTTCTTCTGTCATTGAGGGGATGGTTCATGTTCCCCTTTCGTGCCTTTGTGTCGCTTGTATTTGTTCAAGGACCTGTCTAATGTCGGCCAAATCATTCTTTATTTTTCCTCTTTGGTGCTCGGCCTCTTCAAATTCCTCAATTGTGTGATCCTGCACTTTCTTTGCAACAAGATTAGTGTTGTCCTCAGTGATTGTGAACTCAGGTATTTTCTTGTGAGCCTTGGCCTTCTTGCACGGCCCCTCTATGTGTATAATTGGTCGCTTGGGTGGTCTTGTTTCTTGTGGAGTGATTATCGAAGGGGTTTCTTATGTCGTTGTGTCCCCCACTCCTTGTTCCTCCTATGTCAGGACAATGTCCTTCTTCTGTGACTGTGGATCCTTCTTTGGAGCACTTCCCTTCTTCTGTTGTGTTGGATTTTGACTGGGCTTCCCCTGTTGTGTTGGCCTTTTGGCCATAGTGTTGTCTCCTGCAAGTGTCTTAGATGACCCTACCTCTACTTCCTTTCCCTTTGGCATTTCCTTGGTAATGAATGGGATCTTCCAATCGTCTTTCCATTCACGCATCACCATTTCAACTTCCTCTACCTTGATGTAGAACCAAAGTTATAGCTATTCCTTTGATGGATCCCTGGGTGCTTGAATCCACATATTGTGGCGTGTGGCTCTAAAGATGGCTATACCTTGATACTACGCGACTACTTTCGGTGTGATCCTCCAGGTGTTGGATATCTTGTCGTATATTTCATTGAGGTACCACACAAAGGTACCCGCTTTACCACTTCTCCTCTTAGGATCCGACGTGCTTCCCATGGATGTGTACCACATTACGCAGAAGCAGACTACTCTATCAAAAAATTAAGAGTAGGGAGGCTTATTCCACCCGATTAGTGCTATCAGAATAATCAGCCATGAATAGTGGAACTATGTTCCCAAGTCCTACGCGTCCTTGCAGTCGTCGAGGAATAGGTTCAGCAGATATGGGGCCCAACTGAGCATGGTTCCATTGGAGCACTAAGTTGCAGCTGCAACAACCCCTGTAGGGACCTCTTCTTTTCAGCACTTGCAAAGCAATTTGCACGCCATTAGTTTTTTGGCCATTCTGGTGGTTGCATCGCTGATTCTTTTGATGATAATCCCGCACAAGCCTCTCTTTGTCCAGTATGTTTTCTTCATTTCCTTGGCGAGAACCTTTTCTTTTGTCTTTTCTTCTAGGTACTACACGAGACTCTCTCCCAATGATGGCAGACTTGTGATGAACACAATTAGTTCCATGTCGATGGAGACAAGTTCTTCCATCCATAAGAAGCCTCCATGGAGGACTACCATCAACTTCGTAATGCAGTTATTCACTTATTTCCCCTTGCCGAAGTGGGAAATTTATACAATTTTCAGGATCCTTGTGTTTTCTAGGCTTGTCACCCATTTCTTTGGCTACATCATGGGGCCTTTAAATGGGCCTGTACCTATGCTTCCCATGTAGACTTTTTGCGCAAATTATAGGATTTTCCAATGTCGGGGACGTCGTGATCTGAGTATCTTAACCTTTCCATGCACCCAATAGGGTCGGCGTGGCATGCACCCCCTCTAGAATGTGTGGTAGCACAACTATTACGTCGGGCTGCTTGCATGAAGACTGCACGATGGGTTGTTTTCCCTTTCTTCTTGTTGGCGCGCTAAAGGTCCCAGCATCTACATCTCTGTCTTCTGCGCCCGAATTTTTCTTCCTTGTAATATCTTCCACTTGTCCTTCCTCCTATTGCGTGGACCCTACCACATGTTGTGGTCTCAGTTCAACCGCCTATGTTTGTTCGCTCGCACCCCCATTTGTTCTGTGGGCTACTTCAGCCCTCGCAAGTTTTTGTAGGCTTCCTAGGTCAACTGTTTCGTGCCTGTGCGCACTGTCATGCGAGTCAATATCCATCTCAATCATTTTTGGGGCTTGTTCCTCTTCTTCTACCGGCATCGCACTCACTGGTTTGACCTGGGGTGAGGGAATTGTGTCGACATTGACAACTCCCTCTCTTTGTGCCATTTCCTCCTCTACCTCTGTAGTTTCTTGCTGTGACCAAAGACTGCTTCAGGTTTTGCATGTTTTTTGGCTTGGTGCACCAACATTTGGAGGTGTCATCATGGGCATTTCTTTCTTTCTAAATTGAGCTTCAGATACTTCAAATATTTGTACTCGCATGTTAACCTCTCTTATGTAGCTTCACGGGTTTGTGAATTTGCAATTTCACAATAAGTCTTGTTTGGCCCGCGTTTCTCCTTTATATAGAGGGTGCCATTATTTCCCTGAATTGTCTTAGAGAATTTTCTTGCATTGAATCTTTTCAAGTACGCTTCATTCAATTCCATAAATTCCCTAATTCACGCCTTTTTCCCCTAACGATCGGTTTTCGCTTTTCCAATTGTTAGTCCCTTTTCCGGTGTGTTGTACTTCTCCTTAGTGCGCCATGACTTTTCCTTAGTGCGTGGAGTTTTTCTTTTTTACAGCCATATGCTGCGCATAGTGACTTTTTTCATTTTGTCGTGCGGATTCCACTCTTTTTGCACATGATGTTTCCCAGTATTTTTGTATTGTCTTTCTTTTCTATTTTTGTATTTCTTTTTCTCCTTTTTATTTTTTTTTCTCATTTTTTCTATCCTAATCTCTATTATAGTACACTTATATACATGCATTTATTACTGCATTGTAACTTTTAAGGGTCAAGAGGTCGATTGTCCCTGTACAGTTTCAGTCGACTACCGTTGATCATTCCTTTGAGTTTTGTTCCTCCCAAATCTTTTAGTTGCATAGATCCCCCATCTATGATAGTATTTACTTCATATGGCCCTAGCCAATGCATTCTAAATTTACCAGGATGTTGAAAAAATTTATTGTCATAGAGCAGGACTAGGTCTCCTTCCTTAAAACTCTTCTACTTAATATGTCTATCATGCCAGGCTTTATCTCTTCATTTTTGTACTTCCTAATGAAATCCTTCAAAAATCATGTCCTCTTCCATCTCCATTAGTTGACTTAACCTATCCTTTATTGCATCTTTTTTTTTTCATGTTGGTAATTGTTGCGACGGTCAGACTGGATACTAGAAATTCTAATGGTACTACTGCTTCCTGCCCATACACCAATCTGAATGGTATCTTTCCTATCAAATTCCTACTTGTGGTCTTATATGCACATAGTATTGTTGGTATTTTCAAGTTCCAATCATCCATATTGACATTGAAAATCTTTGTCAGAGCATTTTCCAAGATCTTATTGAAGGCTTCCATTGCTC
Source organism: Picea mariana (assembly GCA_032191745.1). Taxonomy (NCBI): domain Eukaryota; kingdom Viridiplantae; phylum Streptophyta; class Pinopsida; order Pinales; family Pinaceae; genus Picea; species Picea mariana. The sequence goes on from JASDQU010282644.1 coordinate 5,421, forward strand.
CATTTTCTTGAGGATGGTATGGTGTACTCTTCTGGTGATAGAATTCAAACTCCTCTGTCATAGCCCTCATGGTACTATTGATAAAGTGAGTTCCTTGTTCGCTCATCAAAATCCTTGGACATCCAAAACTGGTGATCACTTTCTCAAACAAGAAGTGTGTTGTTGTCTATGTGCTGCAGTCTTTGACTGGTGTTTCTTATGTCCATCTTGTTAAGTATTTTGTCGTAGTAATGATATATCTAGATCCTGACATTTTTATTGGTAGGTTGATTAGTCCAACAAAGTCTATTTCCCATTTTTCAAATACCTACAAGGTTACTTGTGGTATTAGAGGCATCTCATCTCTTATGTTGGGTTTGCCAACCCTCTAATAGACATCACATTTCTGGCAATATTCCTTGGCATCTCTATGGACTATTGGCCAACATAATCCCATGCACAATACCTTTTGTGTGCTATATTTTCCTACATAGTGTCCTCCAGCTATACCTTCATGAGCTTCTACCAAAATTCTAGGCCTTTCATGCTCTAATACACACCTTCTCAAAATTTTATCTGAGCCCATATTATATAAGTGTCCTACAATTGGTTGATAGTATGCAGCTCTGACTACCAAATTATTCTTCTACGCAGTGCTAAACTCTTGTGGTTCAATCCTTGTACTTAAGTATTCAATAATATCAACAAAGTATTCATCAGCTACTTGCACTGAAAATAATTGTGCATCACGGAAGTTGTCTTCCAAGTTGGTAGGTTCTTCTCCATTAGTTACCCTTGATAGGTGATCAGGTCCTGCATTCATCTTCCCTGGCTTGACTATTACGTTAAAATCAAATTCTTGGAATAAGAACAGCCATCTACGGATCCTCCCCCCCAACACTGGCTTGTTGACTAGATATTTGAGAGCAGAATGGTCTGTGAACATCTTAAAGTGTTTCCCCAATAAATAGTGTTTGAACTTCTGAAGTGCATATACCATTTCTAGGCCTTCTCTTTCTGTGGTATTGTAATTATTCTCTGATTCTAACAATTTTCTTCTTGCAAAGGCTCTAGGATGGTCTAAGTCCCCTGCTCATGGCTACGCCAGAATTGCTCCAAGTGTTATAGTTGATGCATCTGCATGCACATGAAATGTCTTTTCCTAGTCTGGGAATACTAGGATGGGTGTTGTTACCATCTCTTCTTTTAAAATATCCAACCCTTTTTGACAGTCTTCATTCCATTGAAATATGATATTCTTCTTTAACAATTTTTCCATTGGTGCAGTAATCTGTGCATACCCCTTTATAAATTTCCTGTAATAACCTGTATGTCCTAGTGTTTCTCTCAACTAACGCACTGAATTTGGTGGTGGTAAATTCACAATGACTGCAATCTTAGCAGGATCCACTAGTAAACCCTATTTACACACTATATGGCCCAAGAATATTCCAAAAGGTGTCCCAAAAATGAATTTCTTAATATTCAATGATATCTGACATTGCTTGCATCTTTCCAACATTAGCCTTAATACTTCTACATGGTCCTTTAATAGACTATATACAGTCCATTCATCCAGGTATACTTCTATAAACTGATGTATGAATTCCTTAAAAGCAGCCATGACTACTCTTTAAAATATGGTTGGTGCATTCTTCAGTCCAAATGGCATGACTGTATATTGGTAGGATCCCCATTCTGTACCAAAGGTAGTCTTATACCTGTCCTCTGGAGTGATTTTGATCTGATGGTACCCTGAGAATCCATCTGTAAATGAATATGCTTCCTATCCTCCCACATTCTCTAATACTTCATTTGTGAAAGGGGTAGGAAAAGGGTCATGTAAGTAAGCATCATTAAGTTTCCTCTTATCTACATAAATTTGTATCCCCCCTTATTTATTTTCTTGGACTACCATATGACTTATCCATTCAGATTCCTCTATTGGTTCTATGTTACCAGCTTCCAACATTCTGTCAATTTCTACTTTCACTTTCTGCTTACATACTAGATTCAATCTGTAAGGTTTTTATGTGACGGGTCTTGCCTCAGGTTTGAGAGGTATCTTTATCTATCCTATCTCTCTTGATATTCATTTCATCTCTGTAAAGGTCAGTGGGAACATGTCATTGTATTCACACAATAACTCTATTATTCTTTCTACTGTTTGTTCATTCCAATAATCTTCAATACTTGCCATTTTAGGATTTGCAGTTGTTCCAATATTGAATTTATTCACTTTGATTGGTGCAACAAATACTTCTGACTCTAGATATGGACCTTACACCTCTCTTTCACCTTCAATTTATGGAATTTTAATGTTGTGCAGATCATCCTCATCTGGTGCTTCTTCTTCAACATGGTATCATGACAGTAACTCTTTGATTATCTGTCTATTATGTTGTTGATATTATCTCATGAGTTCAACCTCTAGTTCATCAATAACTATCACACCTCTTATATGCTTCATTCTTGAATCAATGTTGGGGTTCTCATGTTCAAATGAGAAGGTTACTACAATTTTTTTATGTAAGGCTATACATTCTGTAGTACCTCTGTGCATCTTCTGGTCTACATACCAGTTCTTTGGGATTCCTTCCAATGTATGGATGAAGTGATGAGGCCATTCTCCCGGTGGTGTCATCCTCCATTGTGTTATGCACTTCTTTAAATATTTTGTTGGTGTTCCTTGTCCATTTTACTTCTGCATTCTATTGCTCCCATGTTCTATTCCAAATCTAATGCGCAGTAGTCATTTACACTAATACCAGACCTAAATTGTTTCTTTGTGTGCACCCCACCATCTTGCAAATGTAGATTTGAGTGAAATATCTAGGGATAAGAGCCTCTGGTTTTCTAATACTTCCTCTTCATATTTTGTCAGAAATTCCTCTAGGTCGTTTGCCCCGCGAAAATAGGGAGGTTTTCTTATCTTTGTACCAACCCATCTTACTGCGCAGTCTATTATTGAGCACCTTCTTGTGGAAACTTCATGTAATTGTTGTTGTCAATTCTCCAAACCTGTATCTAAATCAAAAGCACATGATGTGATGTTTCTCCAGATGAGTACCCCATTTGCAGTTGGGTTAACATAATCTTCTTCTCACGCGGTGGTTCTATACAACTGGTTTATTTCCTCCAGATCTAAACAAGTGGGTTCTACAAACCTTTCTCCTTCTGAAGGATCTAATGGTGCAATGACTCTATATTCACCTGATTCAAATGTCATTTTCTTTGTCTTTAAATTGATTATGTATTGGTTATCAAATTCCCAATCCAGTCCAAGCAATGTTGGATAAGGTGTTGTTCCATCTACTATCTCTATTATTTCAAAATATTCCATAGTGCGCACTCCATCCAAATCTATTGTCACACATTTAAGCCTTCCAATTGGTAAAACTTTGTGTTGGTTTGTTAATTTTAACTAGAAAGGAGAATAGCCTAGTGTGGGTTCTCCCATACACTACCATGTATTCTTAGGTAAAACATTTACTTCAGATCCCAAGTCCAGTATTATATCACCCATATTGAAATCTCCAATGTTGGCATTCAATCTAAATTATCTACTTGTCCTTTTATTTGTATGAAGATGATTGATTGTTTTCTGCTCTAATTTCACTTATGTCTATGTGTTACATATTTATAGAAGATTTTCTAAGATCTTGACAGATGATGGATCCTTTAATAACTTAACACGGGATTGCAAAAAAAAATTTATATTACTTACTTGATCTAAAGGTTGTGCTTCACTAGTGTGGTCCATCGATGAAGGCATTTCGTACATTGGTTAATTCTGAGTTTGTTGCGTAGTTGATGTAGAAGCAATAGTTTTCTTGAGAAACTCATGTCTTGCCTCCTTGAATGTTTCATTTTCTTTTCATACATCAAACTACTTATGTGGGTCAGTATTCTTCTTCACCCATTGATGTTGCATTGGATCTTGTCTAATTGCGTCAATTCATGTCTTAGCTCCTCCTCGCGTGACTATGTTGATGTTTCTCCCATCATCCTTGGATTTTGCAGAGATCCACTGGACATTCTGGTTGTTTGTTTCATTTTTTCTTGGATATTCCCCAATAGTATCGGACAATCTTTTGTATCATGGTCTACTGTGCGATAGTACATACATGTCGCCTGTGGAAGTGGGAATTCTCTTGCATAATGTCCTGGTCATTGACATTTTTGGCACACTACTGGACCTCTGCCTCTTCCAAATCCTCCTCTTCCTTGTCCTTCACTTCTGTATCCAGCTCAATCTCCTCATGATGCATTGTACTGAGGTACTTGATTGTACTGCACAAGGTTATATTGTGGTTGCACATTATTGTCTTGTGGTTGTGCATTATTATATTGTGGTTGCACATTATTGTATGGAGGTGGTACTTGGTTAAACTAGGGTGCAGCTTTCCCTATCACCATTTATGCTTGCACCCTATAAGTGTCTGAAGTTCTTTCTCTCATCAGCTCCATTGTCCTACAATATTTATCATCATGACCCACTGACTTGCAAAAATTGCAGTATGAACTTTTGGGTACTGTCTGGTACTTCTGCATCATTGGAAAATGATGTGGATCATGCCCATGTGTTTTACAAATCTTGCACCATGGTCCTCCTGTTGGAAAATGGTTTGGTACTCATGTTTCCATGTATTGTGTGAAAGTTGGGCATCCATTCTTATGGTGTCTTTTTGTCCTACATGTGGTACACCAAACAACTTCTCTTTTCCCTTTTCCCTTATTCTGGTTAAGCTGAAATGTTAGGTTCTTCATATCTTCCTCCAGCTCCTCTATTGTTGGATCTGTCTTATGATACTGGTTCTCTTCCAGTTGTAAGGTTGCCTGCAAAGCCTCTGCCTAAGTTTGGAACTTTTGTTGTCTTAATGGGTATTTTAAATGTGGTAACAGTGAGTTCACAAATAAGTGCCTATGTTGCATGTCATTCATGGCATATTTCAACTTACCTTTGAGATGCTTAAACCTCTGATCAATCTCCCAAACAGACTCACCTAGTTTTTTCCTAATTTCAATCATCTCATTCATATATTGATCTTATGAGCTGGGCTTCTGAAAATCATTTATGAGTAGTTTCTTCACATCTGCAATAGTCATGGTTACTCTTGGTGGACTATTTACATCTAGGCTCATGTACCAATCTAGTGTGTGGTCTCTTAGTGTGATAGCTAATTATGCAAGTTTTGTATCCTCATCTATGATCTATTTTCCTTTCCATATCTTCTCACGGATGAATAACTGATTTTCAGGGTCCTTTGATGCCTCTCCCTAAAATTCTGGTAACCTGATCATGGGATCATGTCCTCCCATTTTGAACTGTGTTGAACTACTACCTCCACGTGGTGTAGATATTTGATTGTCGGTTCTTGAACTGGCTCCTCCAGTTGTTTCTCCTTTTTTATATGTGTTTCCTGTTGTCTTTCTTCCAATAAAATTCAGTTGTCTAAATGTTGGTGTTCTTTCTGGTGTACTAGTCGCACATGGGGTTACAGGTTCCACACTGACATTGATCAGGATTGGAGTGATGCCTTTTGTTCACTCCCTTGTACCTCATGTTTTCCATTCATATGTTGCACGTAGGATTTCCTCAATCTAATCCACATCATGGAGATCCTCTACCTCTTCCTAATCGCTTTCCAAACCCTCTCTATCAGTTATGGCTCTCTTCTTATTATTCATCTTATATTGGTAGGGTACTCCATTGCGCGTCTTTCCAATTGTTTCCATTATCTTATTTGTCTGGTCTTCCTCCATCATGATTGGTTCCATGGCCTCCTTCTTCTTTCCCTTATCCATTTCTTCCTCCATTTCTCCACCTCTTGTCAATGCTTCCCCCCTTCCCCCATGCACGCAAGGAAGTTTAGTTGTCTTATTCCATGATCATCACATCGTTGTTATATAATAAAATATTGATTAGGTATACATCAATCTGATATACCTAACTCTACGTCCTTTTAGAAAATCTTGCTCTGTTACATTGTAAGACTTTGTGGTATCTACTGCAAATTCAGTGATAAACCCTGCAACAACATCGTTTAACCAGAAAGCTACTATGTGTGTAAATTTGTTGTTAACTTGATGTAACTGTACGATCTCCACAGGATTCCAGTCCAGTTGTTTGATTTGATTTGTTGGTTGGTTTTCTTTTAACCTTAATAGTCACTCCTGCAACAAATGTGGGAAATCACAGAAAAATACTTCATTCAAGTCGCTAAGCACGTATTTATCAAGATATTTGTGCAATGTTAACTTAGGGTTCCTGTTATCCTTCTGCGCAAACTCAAGTTCCCTTTTTTTCAACCATCTTTTGATATCCACCTTGGTTGGATTCCATGGCCTGAACATTCCTTTTTATACCTTCATTTTTTGTATGCTTCTTCTACAGATCCCATCCACTCAATCCCATGCAGTTCCAACCGACAATGGAACCATTTGTTGGGTTAATCTCTCATTCACTTCTTGTTCTAACCCGGGTTTATATATGATCGGGGTTCCAACAAAACCTTCTAAAAATATCATCCCTCCTGGTGAACTAGAAGGAAACATAGCGCAAAGAGTGCACTGCATAGTCTCACTCGATATAGCTTTATGGGTGACTGCAATGCTCGGGTGCTTGCAGTCTTGGAATGAGTGGGGATCTGGGAATGTATTCTATCTTCTTCATGCATTAATTATGTTATTCATTCAAATATTCCTAGGTTCCATTCATCTTTTAATCACATGCATGCATTCTAATATATCTATATTAACCATTTATTCATAAACTATTCATTAACAGAAAGTAAACACGCAATAAAAATCATAGATAACACATGTTTTACCGTGGTTCACCCCCTCCTGGGCTACGTCCACAAATATTTGGCTTACCTTCTCTTTTATTAGGTTTTCTGCAAAATATGGCATTGCGTGCATTACATATTCCTCCTTACAATCATTTAGAGGCTTAAGACCCTCTGTGAGGCAAACTAGATCACACCAGGCTCCTCAGCCTGTGACCTAACCCTCAAAATCTAGCTTACTTGACTCTTCTACAACTCAACAGTCTTTTCCTTTACCATTACCATAACTCAAACCGAACAGAACCCTCACCTAGACCTCCTAGGTTCTTATTTATACTACTTTACAGGCTTATAGTCATTACAATATTTGTCAAAAACCCTAACCCTAACATGGTTAGGTTTGCTTGCATGTGCACCTTGCATGATGCTCCTCTTACATGCTACTTTTCCTCACATGTGTTGCTTTTCCTGCCATCTTTTCTTCTCCAAAATTAGGCATTTCCTTCCAAAATTAGGTCTTTCCTCAAAATAGGCATGTGCCCAACAAATCTTCTTACTTATTTTGGTTAGATGTAGAACTATCTTGTATTATCCTACCTTAACATCCCCTTTTGAATACAAAGTACATATTTTGTGTTATTTTGGTTAGATGTAGAACTATCTTGTATGTGTCTACCTTAACATCTATTTTTGAATACAAAGCATATCTTTTGTGCTAACTAAATATCTTTAGTTACATCTTTCCTTTTGTAAACTTTAAAAAACTAAATATTGTCTTTATTTGACATGTTCCTCCACCTAACTAAATATTTCATATGTGCCTTACATCTTGAATACATTATCATTTAACGCCTTCTCAATTTCATCTATCTTCTTCCTTGACATTTGTTTGCCTCTTTTATCACACCAATTTCATCCATTTATGACACTTAAGTTATTTTAGTCTGATATAGTCCAAATCAACATTAACCACACTTGTTACTCTAAAAAACATGTTGTACATTTCAAATCTAAGTCAAACTACAAGTTGACCATAGAAAGGGTCACACCACATTCCCTTTATTAGTCAAGTGGCTAGTGTAATATTTTTGTCAACCTTTCTAGTGGCATGATTTGAGCAATTCTACTATTCATTCATGCAAAAGGTCCCTTCAAATTATTTGTAGGTAAGTTTAGATCCATACTAGTGCCCATACTTGAAATTGGTTCATTCCCATTAGGAATGGATCACCTTCAAGATTGGCTTTGGCCTATATATACAAGTCCCTTCTATACATTTTTAATATTTTTTTGTGTGTAAAGTAACGTGTTATTGAGAGTTTTTAAAAGAGTGAGAACTCCCTTGCTTCCACTCGTATTTCTTGCCCTTGCTTTGACCTCATTTTCTCATTTCTTCTTTGAATTTGTTATTACATAAGGGGAACAACATTGGGACTACTACTTCATCAAGGAGAGAACCCAACCCATTGGAGGAAGCCAAGGTCCCTCACACAAAGCAGGATTGGAGATCGCATTTTCAAGCCACTCCTCGGGTGATATCTAATTACGGTGGTGATATATAATTAGTTGTTATTTCCTTTACATTGGATAATGAAGCACTACTTTTCTTCCAAACCATAAGTTGTTTAAACTATTTAAATTCATGTGTTGGATGGTTTTCTTGTTAGTATGAATGCATAAGGGTTAGCATATTTATCTTTGTTTGATTTACCAAACACCTTTGTCTCCCTCGACTCTTCACAACCAATTGATATTGATTTTTTGTAAATCCTAACACCAATTGAGATAAATAAAAAAATTGTACATGCACAAAAAAAGGTATATTATTAAGAAGAATGGAAACCATACTAGGGATTTTATCCGTTGATCTTATTCCTGGTAATTCTTAAGGATTACTCTAACTCTTTGGTAGTTTGTAGGTTCTCAAAGGATTACTCTAACTCTTTGGTAGTCATGTGGTCCTTATTGTTTAAAAATTCACATAGATGTCTTCCATGTATCTTTATCGTATAGGTTTTCCTTTGCCTCCCATGTGATTCCTAGTTGTGTAGGTTAGCTTTGTCTCAGTCATGTGATCGTGTTGTTGTTGTTTTTACAACTTGCACAATGCACATAAAACTAATTTTTTCACTAATATTCAACTTCTCTTAAAGCAGTTGTTGCATGTTCATTTTACAATGATTTATTAGTTGATTCATTATTTTTTTTACTAAAATGCTCAAAGTCGGGGAACTTATTAAATAAAGAAAGAAATAATTTTATTTCAAGTATTTATCAATTTTAGGGAACACATTTTGTATTGTCAATTTCTATTTATGAAATCAGTCATGCACACAATGAAGGAACTAAAGACTCTTTCATATCATATGGCTATGTCATGTACATAAACTTAATCTTTATACATATATATGAAGTTTTCAGCTGT
>JASDQU010282646.1:0-14529 GCA_032191745.1 Picea mariana
TTCTCCTTTTGGTGAAGACATCCTTCCTCTTCTTGATCCAATCTCTGGATCAAACTCTTCAAGTTCTCCTTCACCACGCTGAAGCTTGGATCTTGTTAATATCAACTCACAAAGAAATGGTTAACCTCGCTCTGATACCAACTTGATCTGAAATTTAACCTGATCTAAAATTCAAGATCTTTAACCATTAGTTGCATGTGAATTTTAACTATTAACCAACTTTATAATGCAAAATTAAAGAACATCCATCAAGCACATAAACACATAAATATGTTAGAAAACCATCTATGAACAATAATTGGTAACAGAGTTCACCAAACCCCCTGGCTATGTCTCCGGGCCACTTTCCAGATGGGAAGGCCGATAGATTAAGTATTCAAATGCTTACAAAGTGACTTCTGATTTTTGTCTATCATATACAGTAACAGACTTCAAGAACAGTTGCTAGATGAAATTCTGAGACTTTTAAGTATGAACATGAATACCTTTCTGTATATCTAAAAGATTTTGTGGGCACTTTTCTGTCTGGATGCCTGAATGAAAAAACTAAAGCTAGATATGGAATCCTTGTGAAAAACTGAGACTTTTGAGTATAAACTCGATATATTTCAAAAACTGGACTCAGAATGCCCTTCTTGGCACAATTCCCAAAATTTGCCTCTGATTTGTACAGTCTGTATGGCCTCGGGATGCATGAAAACTCAGAACCACCTCGATATATGTGAAAAACCACCTCAATTTGCGTGCAAATTCACTTTGTTCATTGTGTAGAACCACCTTGATCTACATGCATATCTCTACCTGCATCAAAACTCCCACCCCCTCGGGATTCATGCCCATGTCTCATTTAAATAATGAAAAAAACAATGGTTTAGGGAGGCATGAGCTATGGGCCATGCACCCTCTAAAATCCCCCAAATCTCAACAACTTTTAATATTACTTTGCCACTTCTTGCCATGTCCCATGGCAGTGGCGCGTTGGTAGCTATGGTGGTTAGGGAGGGCGAAAGTCCTGGGGTCAAACCCGCGGGCTTCTCCTCCCACACATATGATTGATTTGGCGCGATTTGTTTTTAACATATGACATTTGGTTTAACATATGATATTTGGTTTACATATTTTATATATATGTTATATGGTTTAACACATATATTATATGGTTTGGTGATTTATGGTTTGGATAAATGGTGTATTTACAACATATGGTTGGTTTAATGGAAAAGCTTGTGATAACATTTGGATATCAAGGGGGGCCTCGGTGTTGGCAAGGTTAAGGGATAAGCCCTTGACCACCCCTTTTTTTCCAAACCATGGGGTCATGGTGGCCTTTTCACAAGGTCTTGGGTTCAATTCCCATAGCCCCAAATTACATTTCTTAACCATTTCTAACCATTTTTCACCATCTTTGACGAAACTTCCACTGCTGATATCTTTGTCATCTGGAGGTCGTTTTTCCCGAAACGAACGTCACCAGAAAGTTGTTGATGAGCTCTTCCACTTTGAAAGATTTACTTTACATTTTAAATACTTTAACTCTATCGAATTTTGAGATGATCCACCTGGATCATTCTTCCACAATTAAGCATGGGTTCTCTAACCATACTTCTAGGATAAGTCAACCACAAAGCATCTTCTCATGAGGGATTTCACCATAAGGGGACCACTTTGGATTTCATCCATTTGTACTTATTATCAACCATGAAAAGACATTGTTCCTTATTGTTCCTTTGATATCAATCCTTTGACATCATATGACAAGACATTGTTCCTTTGACATAAATCCTTTGACATCAATTCTTTGACATCAATCCTTTGACATCAACCCTTTGACATCAATGACAACATGATCCAACAATATCCCCCTTTGGCATTGATGTAAATACCAACATTGATGTCAACACCAATCATTGATGGAAATATGTAGACATGGCATTTCTCTTCATCAATGGTCATCTCAATCACATCAATGTAATTATATTTCTCCCTTTTACATCAATGGAAAAGGGTATTTCACTCCTTGGGGTTGCTCCCCCTGCCTGAAATCTCCTTTGGGATGGTCCCCCTGCCTGAAATCTCCTTTGGGATGGTCCCCCTGCCTAAAATCTCATTGGGGATGGTCCCCCTTCCTGAAATCTCGTTGGGGATGGTCCCCCTGCCTGGATTCATTTAATATTCCTCTGAATAATCTCTCCCCTTTTGAACAAGGGATATCACTCTGATGTAATGCTGAAGACATATCGCTCATGCTCCCCCTGTGACCACCATTCCCCTTGGAAATATGCCTTTGTGCTCCTTCTATAGGTATAGGGCTCTTTTTCCAAGTATTTATATTTGCATCTGATAAATATCTCCTCCTGGATTCATGGGAAGAAGAATGACTCCCCCTATGGGTATGTCTCCCCCTATCTTCTCTGCAATATGAAAAATATGCTACCACTGCAATACGCTTCTTCTGTAAATGCTACTGCTCAATAGAAACATAGATCAACCGCTCTCCCTATGATGATACTTGGACCTGTCCATGCATCAAACTCATGCCATACCATACATCATGAAGCAAACGATATGTCAAAAATGAATAGAGAATAATGAACAACACATCAATCAAGTACATCCTGTGCCATATTATGTGCCAACCATGCACAACATCCATGTACTTCAACTATGTACATTGATACCATAAGATATGATTAATGGAGTGTATCAACCATATCCTTCTACCAACATGCCAACCATGTGCCTCAACCAAGTGTCATATCACTCATGATATGCCTCTACCATGAACAAAGTGCCACAACCATGTATCTCAACCATCAATCATCATAATAAGTGTCTCAACTATATCATCCCGTACATCATGTACCAAAGTATGTGCTAAACAAGAAATACAAATGATGAACTTTAGCCAAGTACTATCACCCACTAACATATACGATCTATGAGTGCATCAACATTGCACTAAAAATGTATCACCACTTGTACCAAGAAAGTGCATCAACTATGCATCAAACCTCAACAAGATGAACTACAATCAAGATGTGTTCACATGCATATATTCCATATCAACCATAAGCAATGTGCCAATCATATTGCTAGCAGGTGCATCTAACAATGTACCAAAAGTGTACCAAATATAAGCACCACATCAACTACATGTCCCAATATGTAGCTCAACCACATGCCAAATGCATGCACCAAGATATCCAACAAATATGCCTCCAATAATATATCATCAATGGAACTTACATATGTACTAGCCATATAACAGATCTTCCTCAACCACCATTCACTACAACAAATACTAAGCATCCAAAAATATATGTACTAGAAGTGTGTCTCAATATATCAATGACATCTCTATCTAGAATCATCATGATATATCTCATAACCAATGTGCCATAACTTCACTGTCACAACCAACATTGTAGCTCAACAGAAAAAGCCTCAATCCATACTCTAGATTTAGTATAATGCATCAAGGATAAACTTTCAACACTCATCCATATGTCATCACCATACATACATCAATTATGTATGCCAACATGTAATCATGAAAACCTACAACAAACCATGTCATACCCTGCAATAAACCATATCAGATCCTACAACACAAAGTTATACCATCACATCAAGTTGCAACTCATATGCATAGCCTTTTTCCCAAGGATTTTACCACAGATACGTGGCCTGCTATATAGATAGATCATGTATGTACGAGACCTATTTATGGGTCAGCTCACGTATGTACGCGATTGTTACCAATGTAACCCATGTATTCCTCAAAAGAAGTCAAGCTTGAGCTTGCCTTAGGGCTGCCATTATGTTCTGATTGTTTAGTCTTCTTCACCCACTTCTTAAGTTGTCCCACCTTCTCAGAACTTGAGATCTAAGCTTCCATATTTCCAACATTGTCTTTTCTTCTAGCCTCATGTGTTCTTCTAGTCATTCTATATGAAATCCCCATCATGGATTGTCTTCTCGTGTTCCAAAAATAGTGGGATTTGTGGCCAAATCCACTACAGCTGTAGCATCTCATGGTGTGACAATGAGCATCAATGTGTCCTACTTGATTACATCTCCAACACCTTAGGGTGCTATGAAACCTTTCATTATCTCTCCTTGCATAATATCTGCATTCCAAAGCTTTGTGACCATATTCATTACATGAGTAACAATGACCATGAAAATCATTTTCATACCTTTGCTTCGGTGTTCATATTGAAGGTGTCTCTCTTCTTTGAGGTGTAAAAATGGCTTCTTGATGTCTTCTTTTCTTTTTTCTTTTGAAATTTTCCTTCCTTTGTGTAGATGGTTGACTTGCAACATTATTTCCATCTTTTGAGAATGAGGGAATTGCCTCAAGACTTTTTGAGGTTCTTGGTTCAACATGTGTAGCCTCTTTGTTGTATCCAAGACCTGATTTATCATTTGGTGATCTTTTACTATCCAAGATTTCATTCAATATTGTTGAGCTATTCAAGAATTCATTTCACTTCTCTACTTTCTTTCTAAGATCAACAACTTCAGCTTACAACTTATGACATGACTCTTCCTTTTCATTTACTTGATTCTTTAGTAGTTCCTCAACCCTTTTGGATTCTTCAATTTGAGTCTTGAGATGGGTATTAACTTCGAGACTTTTTCTAGTCTCATTGTCTACCTTCTTATTTTCTTCTATTTCATTCTTTAGTCTTTTTATCTCTTCATATTTTTCTTCTAATTGAGATCTTTTACTTTCTTCTTGTTCCTCGAGCATTTTCTTTAGTTTCAAAAAATTCTTTTGATTCTTTTCAAGAAACCTTTTAGTGTTCTCTGAGAGATATCTATAGTCTATATAACTATGGTCATAGTTGTATTCATATAGACCCCAATTAACCTTCTTTTTAAGCTTTGAAAGTTCTTCTTCTACTTCTTCCACGGAATAATTATCATTTGATTCTTCACAAACCATTTCTATATCTTCTTTTCCACATGTAGATAAACATTTAACATCATCACATTTAGAGTTATTTCAATCAAAGGATCATGGAGACTCTTTACCTTCATTGTTTTTGATGGAGATGTCTTTAGTGTCTTCCTTCTTGCTTTGGCATGTCTCCTCTAGCTTTAGCCATAGATCCTTGGCAGAAGTGCATTGTCCCATGCTCTCTTTGATATAACTTGAGAGTCCACTAAGAATAGTATTGAGATCCAATGCATCATTCTTCTTTTCTTCCTTTTGAGATGAAAACTTTGACTTGTTATTCAAGGGAACTAATCCACCAATAGCTGCTTTCCAAACACCTACTCCTTTTTCCTTCAAAATCACTTTCATTTATATTCTCCATGTTGAATAATTTTCCTCATCAAGGATTGGAAATTCATCATCCATTTGTGTGTCCATGGATCTCCTCCAAGCTTGTTAAGGATTATAGTGAAGGCCTTCTCTTATACCAATTGTTGGACACATTGACTACACTGAGAGGGGGGGTGAATCAGTGTAGGGCTCTTTTTCAACTTCCCTTCACAAAACTACTTAGTTAGAAATCACCATTTACTCATCACTTATTACTATCATTTATAACTAGTTGTATGTGAATATATATCAAAAACAGATAACAACAACATATATCATCAATAAGCCATCACCAAAAAGAACACAAAGAACAAAAGATGTATGTACAATTTTCTTTTTATTATGGACTACAATCCTTGGGTTTATCAACAAAAACTTAATAGAGTTACAACTCCACAAGATCACCAACTCTGTAATGCAATACTCAGCTTACACAAATCAGCACCAACTGAGAAGAGGATTCAATCCTCAACAGATACCAATCTATCAACAGGTACGCGACCTATCAGTAGTGCAACACGCATATGTACGCTCCCTACTAGTAGTACAACTCATGTATGTACGTGGCCTATCTGTACTGCAGCCTGTGTATGTCCTCTGAATAACTAGGGTTTTCTCTTCTTGAAAAAATCAGATCCTCTAAAACCTTCATTCACATCCACTTTTGTCTTTCACTGTCCAATATGTGCCATAACCAATCACAACACATATATTCTCTCCAACAACTTACTCATGCTCCTCCACCATACAATATGAATGCTATGTAATAATGCATTAGCAACCAGTATACTATGGCAACCATATAATTACTGAAACATAAGAGTGATGCTCACTCTATCAATCAACCAAAATAAACCATATCATGACAACTATACCAAGAATTCCTTAAGCATTCACCATACCATAAGAAAAAGTATCCATCAAGAAAATCATGTAACCATACCAAAATTTCTATGGCATATTTGAGCCCATAGAATGAAGATCTGGAACTTGCTTCATCCTTTAGGAACCTCGCACTAGCTCACACTCAAGTCTCCATGAATTTCTTCAATTGTATGTTATTTGATCTTCTTCAGACCGCGTGTGTAGGCGCCCTGCCTCACTGTAGCCTATTTATGTATGTGTTGTGGCTCACTGTAGCCCACGTGCTCCTTAAGAAACTAGGGTTTCTAAACTTCTGAAACTTTCACCATCAAGATCTCAGATTTATGGAAACTTTGATGTGTCCATAAGAAATTGCAATCACTCTCTTCCTTAGAATAGATCTTAAATATTTTCTCAAGATAAATATCTTTACAAGAGACCCTTGTCTCTTATTTATACTCTCCAAGTAGCTTCCTTAGAAGCATCCACTAGGCCACTTTATCCACATATCCATTTTATCCACATAACCATTTTGTCCACAGGGTTACCTTTATCAAACTTTTTCCACACAGCCACTGTGTTCACATGTCCACTTGTCCATTAACCCTCTTTCTGTATTTTAGGGTTAACTCACTTATAACCACTTTCCATAATTAGAAAGTTCTGAATTACCTTTATTATTTAAATAATCCTCTTTGACTTTGTCATTTAACTTTATTATTTAAATAATTTCTTCTTTGTAAGAACTTTTACTTATTTTACCTTTTGGGACTTCTATCCAACACATGAGGGTCCACCAACTTCGTAAGGAAATAACTATCAAACCATGAGGAGTTATGTGACATTCCACATACCACTGGAAATGGCATGACAAACACTATCCATCTAGGATAGTTTCACTGACAAATTCACTGATATTCATCTCATTATTCCATAATTAAGAATGAGTTCTCTAACCATACTTCTAGGATAAATCAACCACAAAGCGTCTTCCCGTGAGGGATTTCACCATAAGGGCACCACTTTGGAGTTCGTCCATTTGTACTTCTTATCAACCATGACAAGACATTTTTCCTTTGATATCAATCCTTTGACATCAAAAGACAAGACATTGTTCCTTTGACATCAATCCTTTGACATCAACCCTTTGACATCAATGACAGCATGATCCAACAGTTTTCTATCCATAAAGGTATTATTTTGGTGTTGTGGTTCCATATATTTTGTTGTTTCGTTGTTATATTTATGTTCTATGTTGCTATTTTGTTGGTATTCACTGCAATATTTCTATTTCTTACTATTAAAATAGATCTGGTACCTAACACTTTTGATACTAATTGATTTTACACACTTTAATAGTCCTATTTTTAATTTTCATGGTCTTGGAGAGTTTACTCTCCAAACCTACATCAAGGCATTAAAATCTTAGACTAATGTGTGTTTTCTATCAAAATAAAACAAGTATAATTCATTTCAATCATAATCATTACTTTAATGTTTTTTTTTTTTTTACTAACAGGGGACAAAGTGAAGCTTGTATAATGTTTTCAACACTTGAGCATGCTGAAAATTCAAAGAAATTTATAAATGCACAAGAATATCTATACTATTCTTTCACTGAAACTATGTGTAAGGAAATTAAAACCCACACTAAACCAAACAAGAAAGAGAATAGACATTTAACAAGAAAGAAATGAGAAACACAAAATACATAGAGATTTTACCCTAGAAACCCAACCGATAAAACCAAGATTCCTTTAGCATATTGTTAGACTCTTGTTGTCTTATTCATTCATTGAATAAAGATCAGTTACATGACTAACCTTGTTCTACACCTAAGACACAATAACCATTATACTCTCTTGATTTACACNCAAAAACGGTTACAAATCCACATAGTTGATTTGCTACAATACCATGAATCTCAGGATTCGATTACAGTCGATTACCAGTCGACTACCCAGTCGAACTCCAGTCGGTCTCCATTAAGATTTCACTCAACCTCATGTCGACTGACCTTTCAACTTCTCAGTCGACCAATTTGATCTTCGACTTTATTGTTGATCATTTTGACCTTGAATTAACCAACGACTTGAATTATTTTTTCAGTCGAAAATTTACTTGATCAATCCATGTCAACTATCGAGTCAATTGATTGTTATTTCACTGCAAAGAATACAACAACCCAACATTATCCCACTTGTTGTCTTATTTTTTGGTACAAGAGAACTTGAAGTTCTATTCACTGAACTAGGGTAGCAATACCCATTTCCTCTTTGCACCAAGATAAATTCACAACACTCACAGACTTGGTCAAAGAGTCTACTATGTTTTCCAAAGTGTCTATCTTCTCTGCAACACCTTCTTCGTTTCCACCATGTCTCTTATGAAATTGTATTGTACATTAATATACTTCATCCTGTAATGGTAAGTTGGTTCCTTTTCCAGTAATAGTGCACTTTTATTGTAACAATCTATCTTCATAGATCTCTACTCAAATATGATACGTGAACATAGTCAATGAAACCATACCACTTCTTTGTTTTCATGAGTTTCTTCCATGTATTTATCTTATGTTGTCGACAATGCTATGACCACGTGTCACTTACTCATCCATTTGACTCCCCCAACAAACATCTTGAACAAATATACACTATTCGATCTCCGTCATTCCAAATCTACATCCCAGTCGGTGTCAACAAATCCATGTACATTTACTTCAACTTGACCTATTTTGTTTAGATTTTTCTTGAACACCCGCTTGCTACCAACATGTTTCCTTCCATTAGGTATCTCTACCAAATCCCACATCCCATTCTTGTGCAAGGATTCCATTTCTTCGACCATGTCATCCTTCCATAGTTTTCCCTTTGTCGGGTTGACTACCTCCCTGACTGACTGAGGCTCCTCATTAGTGGTAGATAATACAAATGTAGAACAAAAATTTCTCATTTTTTAAATCCATCCCACGTTCGTCGCACTTGCGATGACAAGACTTTCATCGCAAGTAAAGATATTGAATAATCTTTACAAACGTGACGATACAAATATTACCATTGCACTGTTCAAACAATCACCAACTATTTGACAAAGTCAACATTGACTTGGTCAATGGTCATCAGAATTGCGACGAAAAAAAAATATAAATATTCAGCAAAGAAGAGATGTTGTGGCAATATTTCTATAACAATGACGGTTCAGAAAGGGTATTTTTGTGGGAAAGAATGGCAGAAAATATTAGAGGTGGAAAACAAGTAAAGAGGGTGAAAAGGGTGACGATAGATGTTATTTCCCTTTCAAAAAATGTTGTTTTACACGTCCCATAAGAATTTTAATAGCAGCAACTAAAAACAATTGTAGGAAATATGGGCACATTGATGGGGGATTAAATGAATATCATCTCGTGGTAATTACCTATATATTCATTATCTGTTTTTACATTGATTTTATTTATAAAATTATATATATGTATTGTTTGAATATTTGTTATACATACTAATTTTTCATGATTGTTTGTAATTATAAAGTTATATTTTCCCCCTAATGTTCTGCAGAATGCTACACCAAGTAGTAGTAGAAATGATGTTGTACAAGTTGAGGAACATGAAGGAAATGAGGATCTCATGCAAGAAGGTGATGGGACAAATCAAATGATCCAATATTTGTTTTCTCATTCGGATGAGGATGGGGACAGTGATGGTATTTATGATGAACCTCTATTAAAAAAGGAAAGTAAATGTCTTTATAAATCATCAAGAGAAAATCTTCTCTCTGTTACATTGATGTTGGTGAACTTAAAGGTTATGAATAATTTTTTGAACACTTGTATGACACAGATCCTAAGGTATGCAATATGTTTCATGTCATATACATAAATGTTGACTTTTTTCTATTTTTCTAGTGTTAATTAATGTGTAAAATAAGAATGCAAATTTACGATTAATATTCTTTACATTAACTACTTATTTGTTATGTTGTAGATTGTTAGGTGAATTTTTGTTACCATCATCAAATATTTTACCTTGCACATATCGAGATTTGCATGCCATTATGAAAGACATTGGGATGGAGTAGCAAAATATAGATGCATGTCCTAATGATCATATTATATATTATGGACAACATGCATCAAAAACAGAATTCCTGCAATGCCTTATCAATAGATATCGAACCGATCAAGTAACAAAAAAGGTTCCTCAAAAGGTTCTTCATCATATTCCCATAATTCCACGTTTGTAGAGATTGTTCAGGTGTGAAAACATAGCACAATTTATGGATTACCATGCATGGAAAAAAAGTGGAGATGGTGTTCTTTGAATGCCTGCAAATGTTTATGCATTTAGGGAAATTGAGGAAAAATGGGAAGATTTCAAAGATGAACCTCATAATGTTAGGATTTCATTGGCAACTGACAATGTTAATCCATTCAGAGAGATTAGGTCTATTTACTCAGTGTGGCCTATTTTTTTTATCAACAATACCATTCCTCCTTGGATTTCAATAAAGAGGGAGTACATAATGTTGATAATGATTGTTCCAGGTATTTGCTTACATTAATTTTTTGAATGTAACATTTTCATTTGTTTGGTTTTTTGCATAATATATTTTGTTTATTTATTTACTTATATATACATGTCATGGTAGTAATTATGTGTAATTTAAAACAATTAGGTAAGTAACAAGTTAAATATATGAATGTATATATCGAGCCTCTTATTGATGAGCTACTAAAGTTATGGGTCAACATCACTTTGTATGACATTTGTAAACCAATCGGGGAGAATAAATTTCAATTCCATGGAATACTTGTATGGACAATTCATGATGCTCCAAGACTAACACATTTTTGTGGTATGTAGCATTCTGTTGCACTTTAATACTATATAATTTTTTAAAGATATCATGCATGTTTTTTAAATAATCCCATTGCATAATTGACATTCATCCATTTGTTGCAGGTCTTCAAACAAAGGGTAAATTTGGATGTCTAGTTTGTGGTCCTCGGATGAAGTATCGTCATTCAAAAAGTTTAGGAAAGGTGGTGTTTTATGAGTATAGGCACCTCCTCCCTAAGAACCATAGGCATCATACTACTGAAAAACATATTTTCAATGGGAAAGAAGAGACTGGATCAAAACCACGAAGAATGACAAATCACCTATGGAGGTTGGAATATAATAGAAATCGTCAAGGTACATAATTTATTAATGTATCGTATATGTAATGTTTTGAATTTTTATTTTAATTATTGAATTTATTTTACCGTATTTGATAATTATTGTTGTGATTTCTTTTATGCTTCATGAAAGATGCCATCATGAAGGTATTAATAATGGGATTCCATGAGGAATCAAATGTTATCCCACTCAATTCATGAGGATTCCCTACTACGAGGAGATAAAAGTAGCTCATTTGTTTGATACAATGCATATTGGGAAGAATGTGACATAAATGTTATGGGGAATCATAGATTGTAGAAGGGATAAAGAAAAAATTGTCAAAATTTGTATTGACATTTAGGAAGCCAATCATGCCATGCGAAGTGTGATCCAATCAAATAGCCATGGAGACTGAAATAACCTTCCATGGCTATTAACAGAGAAATAAAGCAATGATGTAAAAGAGGTCATTCAAAGAATTAAATTTCCCACAAGTTTTTCTTCAAACATAAATAATATCTTGACGAAGAAAGGTGAATTTGGTGGGGTAAAAACGCGTGATTGACATACCTTTATTAAGGTAATAATTTTGGTATACATATTTATATATTGGCCATATACATATTTTAATATTTTTTTCTACTTTGGTCGAAACAAATAATGATTCATTTTTTTTTTATAGTATGTTCTACCGCTATCTCTCCTAAACAACTTTGAAAACAACGCCAAACAAGTTATATATGATCTTGGAAAATACATGAGGTAAGTAGTTGTGACTTATATGGAAAATGTTTTTTCAATTTGTTGTTGTACTTAATGACATGTGTTTTACTTGTAATGAAATATATCTTATGTTATGTTGAAACATGTTATTTTCATGATCTATAGATAGTTGTCATTGAAAGAAATCCATGAAGATGATATAAAGTATTGGAAGAGAGAAATTCCTCAGCTAATGTGTGAAATGAAAAAGTATTTGCCTCCAACATTTTTCAATGCACAAGAACACTACCTCATACACCAATTTTAGGAGATTGAAATGTGTGGACCTGTACACACAAGGTCAACGTGGATGGTGGAGAGGCACTTGAAATCATTGAAGGATTTGGTTATACAAAGAGCACATCCCGAGGGTTGTATGGTGGGGAGATATATGGCATATCAATCCATGGTATATATTATTCAATATCTTCCTAAATTAGCAGCGCCAACTATGCATGCAATGGATCACATTTGGGATGTGAACTCCATAAAAAACATTGAAGATCAAGAGCACTCGTTGGGGAAAGGTAGAATGAAAAAACTAAGAGGTAATATATGTTGGAATATTTACAAACAGAAGGCAGAGTATGCTTGATTGTCATTAATGGAAAGGTCAACACAATGAGCATATACTTGTTTTCCAAGCACAACGAGTGTATACTTGTTTTCCAATGATAACAAGATCAACAATGCAACAATAATGGCATGGAAAGAATAGAAGTGTAAGCTCAGGAGGAGGAGAAACAATGATCGTTGGATCACCCATCCTGAATTTCCGATGGCCGTCAGATCTGAATTTAGATAGGAGGAGCGTGCAGAAGAGGAGAACAAATATCATATGTTGGATCTGAGCACCAAGGACCAACAGTCATCGGATCTTGTATAACTACGAAGAGGATAAGGCTAAGCCATCCTCCAACTCTGTGAAATACGAAGTCACAAAATGATATGGACTGTCGATCCAAGAAGGACACGTGGCGAGAGATCAACATTTCACTAACTAAAGGGTCAAATGAAGGAGGTGCTCTAACCTCCAAAGTCGTGAAACGTGAAGTCAGGACATGATATGAGCCGTCGAATAGAGGAGATATCTGGACCGTTGATGGTCCAGGGAGATGAGACGTGAAGTCGTGAAACGTGAAATTGTGATTTGATCACAGCCATCGATCAAAGGGAGGGAGTGGATCGTTGATCTGACATGACAAAGAACGAAGTCCAATTTTACAAAGAAGAGATATGGACCGTTAAATCACCAAGGATCACAGGCCATCGATCTTCACGAGTTGGGAGTCTCAAGGCAACTCACATCAGGAAATCACGATACGCAAAATCGTGAAGCACTTTTTTGCTTGATCCCTGGTCACAGTTGGAGGTCACATCAATGGAATATTCGGGAAGGATCTATCAATGCTAGGCTCCATTTTGGAGTTTCATGAGTTGGGAAGATCAAGGCAACTCGCAGCTGGATCACCCGAAATCATGAAATCACTTTATGTTTAGCATTCGATCACAACCAGTGGTCATATGGGATAAACGAGAGACCCTGCGGATGTAATCCAACGGTGCTGGTTAATTGGGAATTTGATCGAAGGGCTATTGTTTCATCTCACAGTTAATTGGTCAATTACTATTCAGTTAGCAGAACCAAATCATAGTTCTTGGACATTTGGTGATTCATTTACTGAGTCATTTCCTTCGAGATTCAAGGTGTAACTAAATTGATGGGAGAGCATAAAAGAGATATGCAATGATTGTGTGAGGTTGTTTGTTCTCACTGGAAAAAATGAGTTGAACTGGAAGAAAGGAAAATTACAGTATGCACAGTGTGAGATCAAACTGAGAGATGAGAAACATAAGCTGAACAAAACATAAAAGGTGAAGAGAGAAGAATGAACACATACCAAAGAGCATGAGAGGAACAAAGAAAGAACAGATAGAAAGAGACAACAAGTCAAGTCAAGTATGAACATAGAATAAGAATAGTGAAGCAGAGAATAATTGTAGAACAAAGAATAAGTGGTAAGAATTGATAGATCTATATTGTTGGTTAATCAATTATTTATTTATAATGAGGGAGGTAGGGTGGTGCTAGGGAGGACTGTTGTCCTCTGGTATTCAAGTTGGTGCTTGAATATTGGAAGTTGTATCTTCCATATAGTTGTGGCTAGAAAACAGGGTGGCAGGGTGGTGCTAGGGAAAACACAGAGTTTTATGTATGCAAGTTGGTGCTTGTATAAATCTAATTCATGCTGGAACACTTAAGGAGTTGATGCTTCCTTATAGTGGGTGCTAGATCAATAAGAGGGTTGGTTCTCTCAGCAATTTGGAGCTTGTAAAACAGAGGTAGTAGCCTCACATTGAGTTGGTACTCAAATATAGATGATGTACAGAATTTAAAAGACTGCCTAT
>JASDQU010282647.1:11550-26177 GCA_032191745.1 Picea mariana
GAGCGTTGCTCGATTGGAGGTTTCCCCCTCGAAGAGGCCTGTGAACATTGCTATCTGAATCAAGTGTTATTCTGTTCAAGTGCTATTTCTGTTGCTATTTCGTATATCATTTCTGTGTATTGTGAAGATTATGCTGGATATTATACTGTTATTCTGTTATTTCTAGCATTTCGTTCTGTTCTGCATATTTTATATATCTGGTATCTTGCATTGAGAGATCAACATCCAGGATCCAATTCGCATCCTACAGCCCTGATCCTTTTTTGGTGTTTTTTTTGGGGGGGGTCAAGAGTTCCGAACTCTTTCCCTTCGCATCCCTGGTACCAGGATTGTCAAAATGGCTCCCTTCGAGAATTTTCCCGAAACCTCAATCCTCCACCACTTGTCCTCTAGCGATGAATGGTCCCGACACTTTCGGGACTTCATGGCCTGGGACCTCTAGTATCCCGAACTCTTACCTCTCGGACTCCCAGTATCTGAAATTGTGAAATTCTCTCTGGACGATCAATGGTCTAGATCGCTCCTTGATCAAGGGCTATGATCTTTTTGCGAATTTCTCATTGCTTATCCCAAGTCATTTGGTTTTTCGAAATTCTGGTATCTCCTTGCAACTAACCAATGCGCTACTTCTCTGAGATCAAACAACTTGAAACATTTCGGTTCTTTCTGAATGGATCTTGACTCCCGATCCTATCCAATCTTCAAAACTCTTTTCTGAAGGATTTCTCCTGATATCTCTTCTGAGATTTTAAGTTACTTACAGGACTAATCTCATAGTCATAACTCATACGGATATTACCCTCTCTTTATGGGAACAACCAGCAAGGGTCACTCTTGGGAATTAGTAACAGTCCCAAAGAACTCCTCTTAATCTTGCTCAAACAGATTATCCTTGTTGTCGATCCTAACCATTATAGGTCAAGTAATCTGACCCTACATATTTTCACCAGTCCTCTCAATCGTGAGGAGTTATAGGCTCAGAGTTTAATCTTTTAATAATGCAGTAATCATAACTTCCTAAGGATCCTACCAGTCCTTACCAGATTTCCCAAATCATGAAGGAGTTCTTCATTTGGATCTTAATTCTTACCTAACAAGCCATCTCAATTGCAAGAGACTCTACCTGCTTTAGTAGGTAGCCATCGTCACACTATAACAGAACAACTCAGTTCATGTCCCTTTTCTAGCTAGTGCAGCTTCATAGCACAATTTATTCCACCTCTGTTATTCACACTCGGGTCTTATCAGTAATATTGATCAGTGCATTCCTACTCCTATACGAGTAGTTATCATTTTGACAAAGAAACAATATAATTCCTTTGTTGGAATTCAACAAGAAATCCCAAAATCACAGGTTCAATCTGCATCCCTTCTCCTCAAGGAGTAAATGCAGATAACAACATCTCCTTACGTGGCTCGTACATGACCCCAAGCAGGCCAAGTTTTGTAACCATGCTCTGATACCAATTTGTAACACACCCACTACGGGAACCAATATTTTTCAGCTTTTTCCTTCCTTTCACCGAGGAACAGAAACCTCGAATTCCTATGGGGCCTGATGTAGACCCTACCATCCCTTATCCTTACCCATGTGATCGTTGGCTATGACCACGGGCCTTACCGGAGAGGTGTTTCCGGCTTTCACGATTCGGGAAATCACGATGCATGTGTTCCTCTACTCTCTTGTCTCTCGAAGTGCTGAAATCCGAAAGGGACCAACAATTTGTCACATCTAACAATGCCTCAGATTAAAACCTGACATCCCACCTTTAGGATTTTCACGTACCAGGTTTTCGCGGTAGAAGAGGATGAGGGGTTCATACCCTTCGGTTTTCCGGGTGCCGAAACACTGAAAAACCAAATCTACATGCGCTAAGCCGTATCAGGATTTCACAAGTCGAGAATTCGAGATTGGCATGTACCAGGGACTTGCTTCTAGATATCCCAGGTGTCGAAATACCAAGACATCAAGAATTATCCGCGCTATTATTATTTCGGGGTTTCGCAAGTCCGGGTTTCACAACCGGCGAATACAAGGGAACTGACCCTTGGGATTCTCGGGTGCCGAAACATCGAAACATCCAAACTCTAGACACACTATGTCATTTTGGGGTTTCTCAAGTCGGGATTTTGGGATATGCGCAGACAGGAGGTCTCGCACTTAGGTTTCCTGGGAGCCGAAACTCTGAACCATATATCCTCTAAACTCACTTTGGGGTTTCGCAAGTCGGGATTTCGCGATGTGCGATGACAAGACGTCTCGCATATAGGTTTCCCAGGAGCCGAAACTCCGAAGTTCATATATATATATATATATACGCTAAGCTCGTTTCGGGGTTTCGCAAGTCTGGATTTCGCAACATGCAAAGACAAGGGAACTTGCCCTTGGGTTTCCCGGTTGCCGAAACACCAAAACTTATCCACATTAGACTATTTCAGGGTTTCACTTATCGGGATTTTGTGGCATGCGGGTATAAGGAAACTTACCCTTGGGTATCCCGGGTGCCGAAACGCCGAAACACCAAATTCTAACCACGCTATACCATTTCGGGATTACGCAAGTCGGGATTTCAGGATTGGCGAGTACAAGAGATTTTTCTTTTAGGTATCCTAGATGCCAAAATTCCGATGGGTTAGATCTCTGCCATGTATCGCCCTGGATCCAACGATCCAGAATAACCCTCACGATTTCGGTGATTGAGATTCCTCGTTCTTCACCACCCTTATACGCCTAAGTTCTGAAACCCCAGTGGCTTCCGGATGTTCGCCACCTATCTTCTAACAATCCAATGGTTGAAGTGATTTCATGACTTCTTTCGTGCGCCTATCTCCAGATCCAACGGCTCAGATTGCTTCAGGGTTTTATGGGTCATGAGTTCAGAACCCTTACCTCTTGTTTTCCCGGTAACCGAATTACTGAAATCTCCTTTAGGGGATTTCCCTGAAACCTCCACCACGTGCACCTTTTGGGACTTTGGGATTTGTGATTTTGTGTTTCCGCTGCGACCAAACTCTTGGTCCTTCAACCTCCCGGTATCTGAAACGCTGATGGGTTCATATTTCTGCCACGTGTCCTTTGAGATGGACGGTCCTGATCTTTTCGGGACTTTGACGAGTCCTCACCTTTACGTATGTGAGGCTTAAACCTCGTGCAGCTTCTCCTAGATCCGATGGCTATCGTTTATCCACGCGAGATCTAACGATAGCTGTAGCTCCTCCCTGAGCTCACACTTTCTTCCTTTTCCTTGGAAGATTTCAAAGTCTCAAAGGCCTCGGCCTTTGCTTCCTCTGAGAGCCCTGATGGTTTTGGGCCTCGCTTGTGTTCTGAAAACGCTATCCATCCTGAGCTTAACAGACTTCTTCCTCCAAGGGACTCAAAAGGATTAGGAATTTTTACATGCATACATGAAACTATGCCTAAGGTCGATGAACTCACAGTTCATGGCTCTAACTCAAGCCACCTCAGGACACAAGTATTTACGAGTACCAATCATGTCCTATCCATATAATCTCTTACTGGCCTAATTATACAGCCAAGTAGTAAAAAAAGAGACATAGTATATCCATTTAGAAATCAAGCACAATTCCTAAAACATACACTGTATAACCAAATTCATGCCTAGTTACAGCTAAATTACACAGAGTAAGAAATCACTTATCTATTACAGGTTGTTGCCAACCAACTGACTGTGGGTGTTCATCCTTCCACCCGACCATAGGCTCAGAGGCATTCAATATTAGCACTTTGGCCACCCCCGTGCCAATCCATGATATCACCAGGGAATTCTCACTCTTCTCGAGGGGTCTCTCTCTGTTTTAGTTTATGTTCGGGTTCTGTTTTCTACAACTCGAAGCTTTCTCACTCATTTGTGGCCTTGGTGAGGTTTCTCAGATGCTCTTTGGCATCAAGCTCACGGCCTTCTATTCGTGATCCACTGGAGACCTTCTGTTCTCGTCTCGTGTCCTTCTCCTTTTCTCTGTGTCCCTCTTACCTTGGACGGTTTCTCCGACCTATCCTGTTCCTTCTGTCAGAAGGAAACTCAGGTCTGCAGGTCCCTGTAGTACTTCGGGCTGACAGCCCATGTTTCCATTCATGGGGGTGGTTGATGATTCAACCTTCGTCCTTTATTCATTGACTGCTTTCCTTTCCTTGGGATTCGAAGGAGGTTTGTCATCCTTATCATGAAGATTTAGGGTCATTTGATGTATGAACCCTCTTGTATGGTTTTCACATTCTTCCTCTAGTGATATCATGGCCATCACTTTCAAGGCTTCACCCCCACAGTCAGTTATTTGGCAACTCATTCAATAATACATTTACATTGTCCTCATGCCTTAGCATGGCAATTCCTATTTTATGATTAATTACAAATTGGGGGAAACAGGGTGTTACACTTCTTTCAAACCACTTAAGTTTTTTCTTAACTTCATCTTCCTTTACTGACTTGGAATTTGATTCACCATCAATAGTAACTGTATCTTCTTTTAATTTCAACTGTACAAGTTCTGACTGATAAATTCCCTTCTCATCAAATACAACATCTCTTCTTATTATTACTTTTTTTGTTTGAGGATCAAACAACGTGTAACTTCTTGTTTCAATACTATAACCAATTAAAATACACTTCACACTTTTATCATCCAATTTGCTTCTCTTTTCCTTCGGAACATGTGCATATGCAATGCAACCAAAAATATTTATATGTGCAACACTTGGTTTATGTCCTAACCATGCTTCTTCAAGAGTCAAATTCAGCACTACCTTTGTAGGACATCTATTAAGAATGTATATTGATGTGTGTACTACTTCAGCCGAAAACTCATTACCAAGTGACTTAGCCTTTAACATGCTCCTAGCCATCTCAACCATGGTTCTATTTTTCCTCTTCGCCACTCCAATCTATTGAGGAGAGTAGAAATTGGTAAACTCTCGCTGTATACCATTCTTCCTGCAGTAATTCAAGAATTCATTTGACATGTATTCTCCCCCATTATCTGTTCTTAGGTTAAGAATCTTGAAACCACTTTGCTTTTCTAACAATGCCTTGAACTCAAGAAAATGAGAAAACACTTCATATTTCTCCTGCAAAAAATACACCCAAGTCTTCCTTGAAAAATCATCAATGAAAGTGAGAAAATAACGAGCCTTTCCAAAAGACATTGTCTCCATTGGACCACACAAATCTGAATACACCAATGTTAGATGTTCACTAGCCTTCCAAGTTCTATTTGAGAAACTTTCCCTATGTTGTTTCCCAAAAATACATCCTTCGCACAGTTCATCATCATTCTTGATATAAGGAAGACCATTCACCATATTATGCTTTTGAAGCAACACCAAACTCTGAAAAATCAGATGTCCCATTCTTAAATGCCAAGTCTTGTTGTTCATCTATTTTGCTGCATTCAAACTTTGTGAATTACTTGAATCAAAAGAAAGCTTGAAAAATATATCTTCAGTCATTTCTCCTTTTGCCACAACTGCATTGTGATTCAACTTATCCATGAATAAACATTCCTTGTTATCAAACACTAACTTATAGTTCTACCCCATCATCTGTCCTACAGAAATTAGGTTCTTCTTCAATGATGGTTTCAACAATGTGCCATCAATAAAATTCTTCTTTCCATGCAATGTTGGAATTGCAACTGTGCCTTTTCCCTTAAACTTATGAAACTCTATCATCACAAAATACAACTTTACCAAAATAGTTATCATTAATTCTAGTAAACAACCCCTCTTGAGATGGCATATGAGTTGAACATGCCAAAACAATATACCATGCTTCACTTTATTTATTATGTGCCATGAAACTTGATATGAATAGCTTCTCATTTTTGGTTTCTTCTACAACTGTATTAGCACCTTTGTTTTCCATATCTCTCATTTTTGCATAAAAATTTCTTTCAAGATGGTGATACTTATGACAATAATGACATTGTGGACCTTGTCATTATTGATATCCTTCTCTTCCTCTTCCTCTTCCACAAAAACCATCTTTGCTTCGTCCTCTTAATTGACTTGAACTTCCTCTAAACGGACTTAGGATCCTTCCTCTTCCTCTAAATGAATTTCCTTGATAATTATGTGATTGTTGTGGATTTCTATTATAATTCTAATTCTGATATTGATTTCTACCTCATCCTCTTCCTCTATGCCTTGTAGAAAAAACATGCTCCAATTCTCCAGTTGGTTGATTTTATTCAACAGTAAGAAAAAATCCACTTAATTCATCAATATTCATTGTATTTAAATCTTTGGAAACCATAATACTAGTGGTGACCATCTTAAACTTGGGCAAAACACTTCTTAAAATTTTCTCAATTAGTCTCCTTTCTGGAACATCTTCACCTAAGGACCTCATCTGATTAACAAGATCTTGCATCTTTGTGATGTAATCATGAATAGATTCATTACTTTTCATGTTGGTATTTTCAAAATTTCTCCTTAGTGTTTGCAATTTAGCTACATCCACACCTTCACATGTATTCTTTAAAATATCCCAAGCTTGCTTAGATGATTAGGCAGCATTAATTCTTGTAAATATAGATTCTTCAACTGCACTCCTTATAAGTGAAAGTGCTTCATTATCTTTATTAATAATTTCCTTTAAATATTTCTTGTCATCATCACTTAATGTTTTGAATTCATCAGTAGAAGGCATAGTATATCCATCAATTACAAGCTCCCATAAATTTTTAGTGATGAATATAGGGTGCATGTATTTGTTCCAATAGAAATCATTTGTGCCAACAAGTTTAGGCAACACAATATTTCTTGTCACCATGAAGAATAAATAAGAATGAGAGAGAGAATACGCAAAAGCAACACAAAGTGTCCCACTTCGCTTGGGACAAGAACCAATCTCCCAAAAAATCGGGACTCAATGGCCACCAAAAAATAATTATTTTATTAATGTTTGAATACAATGAAGAGCTAAAAGCTCAATTCTTTCAAAGAATTACAATCAACACTTCTTATATCTCCATTCACTAACAAAAATTACATGTATTCACTAACATCACCTCTTTAAAACATGAGCTCACAAATAAACACCAACACCATATTATCACAAGCATTTATGACTAAACTATGTTAATTCAAGTTTTTAAATTAGATTCAATTCACACACCTTATACCTTCAATCGCCTCTTTTCTTGGTTGGAGTGTGTGCTCCTCTACATGCTTAATATGCATGTCTCAGACCACAATCTCTACCACCACACACTAGTTCCATCTCCAGTTCCATCTCCAATTCCAGGTAAATGCTCCACGTGTCGGTCACAAATAAGTTCTACAAAAAGTGGCAGGAGTTCTCAATCGGATCTTGAAAACCAGAACGTGTAATACCTTAGACAAACCAAAGCGTGCGAAGAAAAAATGAGACAGACCCTGTGCTCAGAAAATGATACCAGATAGGCAAGTGATTGTTGCTTGATGCACTTAATCGCTCGATGCACTCGCAGCTTGGGGTTTGGTTTCAATGCATGAACCATGTAAGGAAACTTCATACCATCACGAACAAAGAAAACATGAAAATTATTTCCAACAAGATCGAAGTTCCCCTCTCTAGTGTAGAATTTCATAGCGAAACTGCGAGGATCTTGGAGAATTTCAGAACTCCCACGCTCACGGATAGCAGTTGATAAATGCACAATCAATGGGTTATGTACACCCGGTGCCCGAAGGAAATCAGTGCAAGTAAGATGAGAAATGTCATGGCTCACCTCAAAAAAAAAACCTTCGCACTAGATTATATGTTATATCACATGTCTGCAAATAAAAAAGTTGAACAGTTTCCCTTCACACAGGCTCACGGGCAGACAGATCACACTCGGTTTCCCTTGGAGTATATACGATTCACATAGAGTTATATAAAAAAATCTCTACTCCTCAACTAATATCTACGTTGCACATAGTTACCAGTTGCTTGGAGTCTGTGTGGGTTAGAGTCCATCGAATCTACTTGCTCATGGAAGCAGAGTTGATGCATAATGCTCATTTGATTTCCAAGACCAACTTGTAACTAGGGTTGAATTGGATGAGGTTGAATCATTAGAATCCCGGTATGTGAAACCATCCTTTTGTTTTCCCCAGTATGGTCGCCAAAAATGTTCATGTCTAGATATGTTAAGGTCCAAACAACAACCTCACGAGGATATGATTATCCCCCTACGTTTTTATAGAGGTGTTACTCCTTTGTATTTTCTTAAAGATAAATCTTGAATATCTTGGAAATGTAATATGAAAATGGGAGAATACTAAGTAGCAAACCCCAATCTTTATTAATTAATGAAAATGTAAAATATTGTTGATTGAAAATAACATGTATTCAAAGGAGAATTCCTCAGAAGAGGACCGGGATTCTTCACTCATAAAAATATAATATATGCAGAAATATTATACAGAAATAAATAACAGTTACAAGAAAAATAAAATGATTCTCACATCTGTCACATGATTCATAATTGTTTATCACATTCAAAGGAAAGAAGGTTTTAGGCCCACAAAAAGATAACTTTAAAAGAGTTTTTCATTCAAAATGTGATAGAATATGATAGGAAAACTTTAAATATATTATGCTCAAAACTCAGAGTTCAAAGATATCATTAAAGTTTATCCCCAAAATAGTTCTTTGGGATCTTTCAAAAATAAACATAGTCTTTAATAGTCTTAAAAATAAAATGCATTTGTCCAAAATTGGACTAATATAGGGCTCTTGTGGACCATAAAATAAAAGGATGGAACATGGCTAAACCTAAAAAGAAGACAAAATGAGTGTTCAGAAATCAGTTGTGTTTTCTTGATATAGACAAAACACAACTAGATGACTCGTGAATGAGAAGAGAAAAGAATTGAGAAGGATGTGATCAATTTACTCATTGTGATGAAATATCTCGCTTATTTTCTTGTCGGTGTTCCTTTTGTATTGTCTTTGGTTGTAGTTTCATGACTGGTACCAATCACCTCTACCTGATCTTCTTCAGTTATCTTGATTAAATATTGCTTTAACCAATTTTTGATGTATTCCCTCATAGGTGAAATAGTTATCTCATGTATGACTTTGATATTGAATAATGTGATTTCTAAATCTTTTAATTCAATTGAAAGTTGGTATAATGTGTCTTCAATGTATTCTTTTTTATTAACATAACTTATAATCCAACTTTTGACTTCTTGTTCTGTGTACTCGGTCATACTATTAAAATTTTCGTTGATATACCTTTCAATATTTCAAAATGTTCTTGAAACTTTTCTCTGGTCATAAGAATGGAATTTAAGATTAATTTTGGATCTTGCACTTCCCCAGTAGTTCCTTCTCAATCTAATTCAATTAACTTAAAATATAGTTCCCCTTTTTTTACACTTAATGTGTCACAATCAATTAATATTTATTTTAAAACCTTTATTCTCTTGAGCCAACAAGCTTTCAATTATTTTATGTCAGTAGGGGATGGTAGATATTCTTCGTTTCTCTTTAGTTCACTCATATCAGAAACCTTTAAAACAAACGTGGTGACAACATATTTATAAAAACCCTTGTCATTATTGAGGTCTGCCTGAAGATATTGCCTTAGATTTGCAATTATGGAACCTAAAGAAACAAAGTTTAGATAGTTGTTGCAATGAGAGATAGTTTAGATGACCAAACCGCTCATGCCAAAGTTTGCTCAATTCATCTCTATGAGCAACAAAAACTGATGAAAAAGATGAAGACCCAAAGTTGTCAAACTTGTACAACCCGGTAATATCATCAGCAATTCCAGTTGCAAGAACATGCTTAGGATCTTTTAGATCCTTGATTACAACTTTGTGAGGTGAAAACTCTATGGTTTTACCTTCACCTGAATGAGTGATTTGATATACTGATAGAAGGTTACAAGAAAGACTTGGAACACATAATTCATCATTGAAATGATCGTTTTCTACTTGAATTGTTCTAGATCCTTCAACACTAAGAGATCTATCATCACCAACAAATATTTTCTTGGTGTTACATTCATTTAGAGCAGAAAATATGTCTCTATCCTTAGCCATATGATAAGATGCTCCAAAATCAATAAGCCACTCATCAAAAGAAGAAGTAGAAGTTGTATTGAAGGAGAAACCAGATGAAGAAAGTGCATGTCCATGAGAAGAAGAAGAAGTAGTATAATCAATATTGATGTTGTGTTTCTTCATCACTGCTTCTAAAGATGTCATCTTCTTGAAACATTTAGACTCGTCATGACCATCTTTATCACAAAAGTTGCAATGTCTGTCAGTCTTCTTACTTTTGTATTTTTCTCATTTGTCACCATTAAGAGCGTACATTGTTTGAGTGGGTTTGGGACCCTTATGTTGCTTGTTGTTGTGGCGAGGATGTTGCTTCTTGGGATTCTTGGGTATATCTTTCTGATGGATGACTAAGGTTTTGTTGGAAGTACCTGCAATGTTGATCACTCCAAGTTGTACAAGCTTATCTTGCTCTTTAATCAAAGCATCACAAAATTTCTCAAGACTTGATTTTGTATAAGATGTCCCTAGAGCCTCTTGCATGGCATAAAAGGTAGATACAAACACAGAATATGTGCTACCTAGATTAGAAAGAATAAGATAGATGCAATGATCTTCTTCTATCTTTATCTTACATTCTTCACATAAAGTTATGAGTGTTTTAAATTTAGATAGATAGTCTGCAATGCAAGAAAAATCATTTGGATGTAAAGTTAGTACTTGATTTTCTAATTGTTGTGCTCGAATAATATTTTGTTTACCAAACAAAGATTCAATCTTTTCCCAAGCTTCTTTGGGTTGATCAATTGATTGAAGGTGGAACCTTAAATCAGGAGAGATGGACATTCTGATTAATCCACGTGCTTCATCATTCTTATTATCCCATTTGACTTTCTTATTAGCATCAGTGGGTGATGTTTCATTTCCCAAGGTAATCTGATACAAGACTTTACTTCTTAATAAATCCTCCATATGGGATTTCCATTGGAAGTAGTTGGTGTTGGTAAGCAAGATATTACTTGTAAAATTCATATTAAATATGCAGATAATATGGATTTAAAAACTAAAACTGATGATCTGGATGGAAAGATCTCGAAAAGTTAGGCGGTTTAAAAAAAAATGGCACTGAAAATGGACTTCAGATGTGAGAGTTATGTCATTTTTAAAAAAGGAATAAATGGTGACCAAAGGACCACGTGGTGGTGTAAGTTGCTTTATGAAGTGATCCACTTTTATAGCGAGAAGTGGGGATCACTTTTACAATGAAGTTGCTTTATAAAATAAAAGTTGCATGCAAAATAAATAACTCTAAAATAAAATATTAAAGCTACTTATAGTGATTCACTTTTATACTTGAAGTGAAATACACTTCACAATTTTAGCATGAACTTTTTCAAAAAAAGTAACAAAAAGAGAGACTTGAACTCCAGACCTCTTACTTAATAAGACAATTTTTAACCAAATGGTCTAGCAAAACATATTGTGTTGTTTAGCAAGAGGATTGTTGTTGTTGTTGTAGAAGACGACCTTGGAGAGCATGCTCAAAAAAAACTTTTTTTCACAAAAGAAAAAAATTTCGCACAAGAAAAAAAAATTGTTTCTCGATGAAAACAACTATTTTCACATAAGAAAAAAATTTGCTTCTCGATGACAACAACTGTTTTCACTCAAGAAAAAAAATTTGCTTCTTGATGACAACAAGGGTTAGATCTCGATTAGCTTACCCGGAAGATGCATCTTTTCCTGTCTGTTTCTGATTTGTCGAGATCGCACAGGGCACGGGGCAAAGAGCATATGCAGATATAAAAGAGTATCAACCCAGAAATAAATAAATAATATATAACCAAAATAATACTCTGCAAAAATTTTAAAAATGCGTATTCAGGCTTTATACCTCCAGATCTGACTGAAATGGTCATATCTTGGGCAAACAGAAACATTTTCGAGTGAAATGAAAAGTGTTCCTGACTGAAACGAGTGATATGGATGCAATGGAACAGTCCTATCAGCCCAAAAATGTATATAAATGACAGAAAATGGAGATGACGCAACTTGTCTTCACGATTTCGATCTACAATAGGAGCAACTCTTCAAACAGGCTCTGATACCATGTTCGACAACACAGGTATTCCAACAGAGGAAGAACACCTTCAGTAAAAATTCACACAACCAGACCAAAGATGAACACACCGATGTTTTGACGTGGTAAAAACCCTAAGGGGAAACATCCACGGTCCCAGCCAACGTAGCCACTTGGAGCAGTTTATTAATGAAAAAAAAAATTACAGAGATATTTTAAAAGAGAGTTTCTCACAATCGATCATCAGTGAATTCCCCTCCATGCTCTTTAAATAGAGATCATGGACCAATCGAGTGCTAATCCATGGATCAATAGATGTTAAGATCGAGGAGAATATGAATCGTCGAATCACTCTATGTCGGGAACATATCGTGATCGTCGGATTTTGTAACTACAAATGCATACTAATGCATACTAAAGAAACACACTTTTACCTATTGACACATTAGCCCAAGTAGATCTTAACTAACTCCTAAGTGTCTAAATATCCTAACATTATCTTCTTTATATTCCCCGCAACATATCGTCTAACTGCAGCAAGCAAACTTGATGTTCCCTTCAATTTCAATCTTGGTTATGGTGTTCTATCAGAGCTTTTCTAAGGTTGAACAGTAGCAATCGGACTTGCAAATAAAGGGGGTGGCATTAGACCATGCTCTAATTCTTTAATTTTGTCCTTGAGCATAGCATTTTCAGCATCCATCTCATCAACTGATACTTCCAAAGCATCACCTGTAGTTGTATGAATCCTTGCAATTCTTGATGGTAAGACTCCGCTCAAATTTAAAATTTTGAATGTGTCTTTCCTTGAATATTTTTTCCTTTTGAACTGACTCTTTCAAAGACTAAATTATTAGAATATTTATCAAAAAGAGCACTATGAAGAGTTAATGATTATTCTTCGAAGAATATTGGTTCTTGTATCGTTAATCGCCTGCAACTTCTTTGTTGTCTTGTCCTTTGTTCTTCATCTGGAAACTCTATATCTTCAATATTTACATCTAATTTCATGTCTTCAAGGGCATCCTCATCTTCAGATACAATCTCACCTACTTCATGTTGATTTGGTTGTCTTTTTCTTTTACTATTTATTGTGAGCTTATGAGGCCTTTCAGGGTTCTTTTTAGGAGGATCATGGTCATTTCCATCACTATAATTTTCAATTAAATATTTATTTTGTTCTTGAATTACAATTTGAAGGTTTTGTTTGGGTGTGTCTCTTTTTTGAGAAGTACATTGAGACCATGGATTCTTTCATTTACAACCCTTTTGTGTTGTTGATGTGCTTCATTAGTGCTAACAATAGTTTCAATATCTCCAACTAGAACTGCTTCAAGGTTGTTTCCATCATCTTCTTCTTCTCCAAATAAATGAGTATTTGCATATGATACATTGAAACCAACAGAGGTCATGTGATTCACAAAACATTGATTAGGTTCAAACCCTTTTATCTCATTTTCCATATTTAAATTGTATCAATCAAACTGGACTACACACTCATCAATTTTTGAATAATTTTTCAATATTATTTCGCCAATTTTCCATGGCAATGAAATGAATTTATTTTTCTTTCTTTCATAAAAGAAATTAGCCCAGAATTTGTACTGTTTTCACACTTCTATTACAAATATTTTATCTGGTACATAAAATGGAAGATAAATTGGCATTTCTCAAGAACAGTAGATCATGATGACACTATAAATTTGTATTGCTTCAAAACTTCCCCTTTTATCTAAAAAGGTTGTCGCTCCCAAGGAAAGTCTTTAAGTACCATCTCCAAACATGAGTTTCGTAAAAGAATAAATGAACGAATCATAAACTTCATAAAAATAGTACAAATCATTTTCCATCCACATAGAAGGGTACCATGTGTGAACTAGGTCTACCTTGAAATTAACTTGTTTGGTAAGTGGTGTCCTTTGAATACATGAGAGTATGTGATAGAAAATATTAAATATGTAGACATATAAAACTTTTTGTTCTTCCTAAAGTTTGAAAATTGGAATGATATTTCAGAAGAGATAATTTTCGACTAGTCGAAAATCACTTTCTCTTGAATAGAAAAATATAAAATATAAAGAGCTAAATGAGGAACTGTAGAATTTTATTCTTGTCTAACAACCCTAGAAAAAATCCACACCATTTCTTGATATGGTTTTCTTAACTGACTAACCTATATAGTTGATAAATCTTTCAACATTGTCGTCTGGTATTCAAGATATTGTTGCAGTAAGTCCCAACCACCATTTCTAGTCTTCAGTAACTATTTAGCTTCGTCGACTTTGAAATTCATTATCGGCTCTGGTAACCTGAACATCTTATTGAAAGTTGAGGGTGCTAGAGAAATTGGGGATTCTCCATGAAACCAACTATGTAGCATCAAAAACTTCTGAAACACACCCTGCCTTAGCAATTCCTGATGTCCAAATATCATTAGCATTTATTTTTGAAAGGGGCAATGTAGAATAGTATCTATATGCTCTAGACCAGTGATATTTTGGATCTTCCTGTATGAATGTATTAAGAGTATATCCACAAAAGATCTATTTC
>JASDQU010282651.1:882-14614 GCA_032191745.1 Picea mariana
AAAAAGAAAAGGAAAGGAAAAAGAAAAAGAGGGCATAAAAGAATTGAAATAAAAGCCCCATGCAATAATGGTAACTTGGGCCATACCTTTCAAGAATGGCCAAGTTATTTTTAAATTGATGTTGATAGGATAGTGAATGAGTTTGGCTAAACAGTGCAATCTTAGCCAAAGTGTCTAGGTTAGATTAGTGAATAAATCTGGCCAGACTGTCTAATCCTGGTCAGATAGCCCTAGGGTAGAGTAATTTCTTAACCCAACAGTCTAATCTGGGTTAACTGTCATAGGAAACTAGGTTAGAACATACGTTAGTGGCATTGTTGCTTCATTCTAATAAAACCAGCTTGATATAAATGTCGCACCATGTTTCATGTGCTTAAAGGATAGTTTGGTCAATCCCCATGGTGGTCTCTACTTGAAGAACTTTGGAACAACACATTTATCCTAAGTTTTTCCAGTGCATGTGTTCTCTGCTCCCCATTTATTCTCCCTGCACATATCGATGGTCCTGATCGCGGCGCCCAGATCTACGGTGTACAGAGCATTTCGGACCCCCCCCCGACCATTCTGCTTTCAACGGTCTATATCGGATTCTAGACCCCCCCGTCCGTTCTGTCTTTAATGGAGGGGGGGGTCCGGAATGAGCGATAAAAGGTGCACAAAGATCTGCGGCTAGGAAACTGGCACGCAGATCAACGACCCAAAATGGATTTCAGACCCCCCCGGATGATCTGCTTTTAACCAAGGGGGGGGGGGTCCGGAATGGTATTATTCCTTTGGCGACTTCGCTGGGGAACTTCTCCAGAGGTGCACTTCAAGTTCAGATTTGACTTCTGATGGTGAACAGAAGCCAAACACAGGAAGGCTGAACCATTCACCTGGCGACTCCATTGTTCAAGATCCCAGCTTCAAAAGTGGTTGGATAAAGTTACCTTTGTAGATTTCTTCTTTTTTCAACCTCTAGGAAATTTACCAAGTGCTAACAGAATCTATCAAGGCAATAATGAATGACCAGAATCTATCAATGTTTCTATGAGGAGAAGTAGCTATGACAACCATATATGTTCATAATAGAAGTACTCATCATATATTGAAGAACATGACTCCAAAATAATCTTTCTCTGGAAAGAAGCCAAGTGTTGAACACTTGAGGATCTCTAGTTATCAATCAAGCAAAAATAAATGAAGGAAGCTATGATGGAAGAATATCAATCATGAAAAATGATGTATGGGAAATTGTGCCTAGAACTAAAGGAAATTTTGTAGTCACTTCAAAATGGGTTTACAAGATAAAGCATGAAGTGGGTAGAAGTATCGACAAATACTAGGAAATATTCATGGCTAAAGGGTTCTCCCAATAGGAGGTAGAAGACTATGATGAGACGTTTGCTCCAGTTTTTAGATACACCTCTATTAGAGTCATCATATCTCTTGTAGCATCCATGGGTTGAAGTTTACATCAGATAGATGTAAAGACCATTTTTCCCAATGGAGTAATTAAGGAAGAAGTATATATGTAGCAACCTCAAGGTTTTGAGGTACACCCGAGAGAAACCCATGTATGCAGATTAAAGAAGGCCTTGTATGGACTCAAGCAAGCTCCAAGAGCTTGGTATGCACGAATTGACAGTTACTTGATGAGACTTGGATTTTCCAAGAGCTATGCTCATCCAAACCTTTATTACAAGGTTGTGAATGATTCACCTGTGATCCTGCTACTATATGTTGATGATTTGTTTCTGACATGTGCAGAGCCTCTCATTATTCAGTGTAAAAGGGAGCTAGCCTCTGAATTTGATATGAAGGATCTTGGTTTCATGCATTTGTTATTATAAGTATGACAGAAGCATGGTGAAATCTTCCTAGGGAAAGGGAAGTATGTTGTAAATATCCTTAAGAATTTTGGGATGATGGATTGCAAATCCATGGCAACTCCCATGGTAACATATATGAGGAAGTTGAGAGACTCTGATTCTAATCCAGTAGACTCATCCCTATACCGGGAGTTGATTGGATCATTGATGTATTTGGTTAATACCCGACTGGATATTTGATTTGTTGCGAACACATTGAGCCAGTTCCAGGTGGAACCTAGACATGAGCATTGAATAGTTGCAAAGCACATTTTGAGATATCTTCGTGGGACGCTAAATTATGGTTTGCGATATGCCTCAAACAGTGATGTACAATTGCATGGATTTACTGATTCAGATTGGGCAGGGAGTTCAAATGATAGAAAGAGTACTTATGGTATATGTTTTAGTTTCGGATCTACTATCATATCATGGGATAGCAGGAAACATAAGTCTGTTGCACTTAGCACTACAGAAGCATAGTATATTTCATCTTGTGATGCTTCTATGAAAGCAATATGGATATGTAAGTTAGTTTCTGGACTATTTGATCATGTGTTGGATTCGACTGTGATATATTGTGATAATCAGAGTTGTGTGAAGCTTTCAGAGAACCCTGTGTTCCATGACCAGTTGAAGCACATTGAGATAAAGTACTATTTTCTCTGTGATAAAAGTCTAGAAGGGAGAAGTGATTCTCCAATACATCTCCATTGATGAACAAACAAATGATATTTTGACGAAGCCTTTGTCTAAGATAAAGTTTGCATACTTGAGGGACAAGTTGGGACTCATGGAGATTACTCCCTTGGTTGAAAGGGAGGAGATGACTTCCCCGGTTGGGAGGGAGTGTTGATATGACATCATGGATAGTCGGTGTGCTGGCAGAAACACATCCTCCCTGTGGAGAATGGTCTAGGTTGATAGATTGTTGATCTGTATCATGCTAGTACAACTTAGGTATGATGCTTCAACATCATTCTTGTACAACTTAGATATGATACAAATGTTTTGAGACGCATCATGCTAGTACAACTTAGATATGATGCATTGGCATCATGCTAGTACAACTTAGAGACAATTCTTATGCTTGAGTCACATCATGTTAGATATGATAATTCTAGTACAACTTAGATATTATGAAGAGCATCATGCTAGTACAACTTAGATATGATCATACTACTTAGAGATTATGTAGATGACTCACATCATGCTAGATATGATCATGCTAGTACAACTTAGATATGATGTTGAGCATCATGCTAGTACAACTTAGATATGATCATACAACTTAGAGATGATGCAGAGGCATTGATCTACATCATGCCAATACAACTTAGATTTGATGCATTCACATCATGCTAGTATGACTTAGAGATTATGTAGATGGTACTCCACATCATTCTAGTACAACTTAGATATGATGCATTCACATCATGCTAGTACGTCTTAGAGATGATACAATGGAGAGATTCAACAATTTTTGGGACAACTATTCTTCTAGGACGTATGTACGGATTAGAAGAATGGTCCCCATATCACTTTGTTGAGTAAGTGACCTATGCGAGACACTCTATTGAGTGCACTAAGTCTAGCACATGACGTATTCAACATCATGTCTGATTACTTAGATGGAGTATGGCCTCAAGAGATGATGCAGACGATGATATGATTTGATGCCATGAGATTGTTGTATTGCATGGTGATAGCTTGTTGTAGTGGAGACTGTGTGTCTCTAGATAGTATCTATGTACTAATGTGGTGGATGTGTTCCACTGGTAGTGACTATATGTCACTAGATAATAGTTTTGCACTACTAGGAGTGGTTTTGTACCATTGGATAGCAGTTGTGTACTGCTATGGATAGACATTGTTGTGATCTATTGGATGGCATTGTAGTAACTATGTACTACTACTTAATTTCCATGGAGACTACCAGTAGTGTTGAAAATGTTTTCTAGGCTGGTGTGCCAACCAATAGTGTTGGAAGTGATTTCCAGCTAGATGGATAGTGATGATGATGATCGTGACTTGATCTGCATGATAATGGGATATCCTATGTGGCTATGATGATGCTACATGTAGAATGGTCTGCAATACTATGTGATCCTTGCCCATACCATGTGAAATGGATGGATGTGTTTGAGACCATTACAGTTAATACCTCCCTAGCTAGGAGGGAGTGTTGATATTATGGTAGTTGTGGGAGGTATTAACCTCCATGTGTAACCTTTGGCTAGAATAGAATATTCCAGAAGCAAGAGAAACCCTAAAAAAATGTGTAAAAACCATAGAAGACAAGTTGGCTCAGTAAAAGAATTAATATTAAAGTATTAGCCTCTAAAAGGATAAGTCGACCGAGACAGGTTACAAGAACCACTATAAATAGAGGGCACTCTAGCTCATTTGTACTCACTCACCTCACTCACTCTCTCAAGTGTGGTGCAACTTTGGAGCTACAGCTGCAAGGATGGAAGGTGGATCTTCTAGGGTGGTTCTCGGTCTCTCTCTCTAGCGCTATCTATCCTTAGATATGTGCCCTACCTTCTAGTATCTCTTGGTGGTATTCTTGGTGACATTCTTGGTGGTATTCTTGGAAACTGCAACTGTTGCAGTTGAGTATTGTTCTTGTTCTATGGCTTTGGGACTTTCTGTTTGGTTAGCTATCTTTGGAGAAAGATGCGCTCTCTTGGTTATTTGTTGGTTCTAATGTTGCTTCCGAAATCATTCTATATGTCAAAGGTTACAGTGCTCGGAGGTGGTTGTGTGCTTATGGTTGGGTGAAAATATTGTGATATCGTCTCTGGTAAAATGAGCACATCGAATATTTTAACATATCTTATGCATGTTTATCCTTTTTGTCTATCATTAGAGTGAGCTTGGATGGGGGTCTCGTTTTGTCATTGTTCCCGAAGCATTAAGCCTTCAAGATGGGTAGATTGAGGAGACATAGGAGTGTATTGAGTCATCTTATGTCTTGTCTCCTCATCTCTTATCATTGAGTCCTTTTCTTTAATTCAATGATCCCCCTCATCCAACAATAGGGATATGGTACCTAGTTCTTTCATCTTGATCTTCTTGAGTTGTCACTTCGCGCCGAGGGAAGAGAGACATCATTGCTCTTATTTTCAGCAGGTTATCATGTATTGACTTCGAAACATTATCTATGAATGACCCAGAAGTAGAGCACCTTGGTAGCCATTAGCCTCATTGGTGGTTATCTCGCATCTACCAAGGTTGAGTATCATTGGATCTTTATTGGGTGATCCTTGTCATTGCTTGACTTCATAACATCTTTCACAGTGTCAGGTTGTTCTTGTACCTTAGGACCCATTGACATTATTGGTGGTGTTCCTTCGCACTTCACAAGTGTTCACATTATTGGTGGTGTTCCTTCGCACTTCACAAGTGTTCACATTATTGGTGGTGTTCCTTCACACTTCATAAGTGTTCACATTATTGGCATCTGATGAAGTGACTCTCTCCCTTGTATCAACATCAACATATTTACCATGGGGATCAGTGTACATATTGGGTGGTAACAAGTAGTAGATTTCGATGAGACCCCTTGAGTTTCAATTTTCAGTGGGAGGTTTATATACTTTGACTCCATGGCCCATTGGACAGGCTTTGGTATTATAGGTCAGCTTACAGGTTTTTCTTGATCAACTTACAGGGTCTTTTCTCCTTATACACAGTTACATGGGTATTCTTGGTACACATTCCTCATTTTTCAAAGCATCATTGGTATTGTTATCGCACAATTTGTACTTTGATAGAAGAAAGGTAAAAGGAGAGAAAATTGGCGTAATCTCAGGGTGTCCTATAACTGTCACCTCAATAGGATTCCTCTTTCTATTTAGGGTGGTAGGCCCAGGGGAGACATCCCCAGTGACCTAGGGGTTTGAGAAGGCAAGGTCAAAATGGATAATAAAAAGTTCCCCTCTCACAAGTCACCACCGATCAGAAAGTCTCTGTTTTATAACCAATCAAATGATAATATATCACAGTGTACCTACCCAGAACAAAGCAACAAGAAACTATATATATTTGCAAGTACACTTGTTGGTTAGCACTTCATAAGACCATAGACTTTCTCAAATAAAGTAATTGGTTGATGATGATGAAGTAAACAGAAAATTATGACAACAATATTAATGAGGCAATACTTCACATTAAATGCCTTGAAAAAGCTTCAAAATGACTAAGAATCATCAACCATTGAAA
The DNA here is from genome assembly GCA_032191745.1 of Picea mariana. Lineage (NCBI taxonomy): Eukaryota > Viridiplantae > Streptophyta > Pinopsida > Pinales > Pinaceae > Picea > Picea mariana. Next base: position 6,960 of record JASDQU010282651.1, read on the forward strand.
TCATAATACTAGCATTTATTAGAAGCAAACAAGACAATGTATAAATCAGCCTTTTCAATTTCTTTTAGAGGCTTTTAATGCTGCAATTAATGGTTATAGCTTACTTTAGTAACAACAACAATAATGTTAGTAGGTTAGGATATTATAGTGTTAGAGATGGTTAGTAGGAAGCTCAAATAATAGGTTTTGGTGGTTCTTTTGATAAATTACTCAAAAGAGGACTTAGACTTGTGCTTTAGGGAAAATGGAGTCAATGATGTGGCAGAAAATGTTGAAGAAAAATGATAGTAGGAGAGTCAAAGACAAGAGAGATTGATAGATTGGAGTGTTGGTAACCCAAGGCTCCAATTATCAAACCCTAGGGGAAACTAGTTATTAAGGTGTAGGTAACCCTAGGACTTAGTAGATTTCCTCCCTCTTTAACTCAATGACAAAGAAAAAATCAGATAAGATGAAGCAATGGATACTAAGGTGTTCTGATGGCAAGGCCTTAACACATGCTTCAAGAAAAAGGGCCTCTTGACAAGATCTAGTAGGTGAAGGCTTTTGAAGCTAGGACAATAACATGTGCTAGTCTTCCTAGGGTTTAATCAAACAATTTCATAATCTTTATTGTAAATGCAAGATAAATAAGACTATAACCATTCAATTAAGAAGAATTGCAGAAATATCACTTACATACATCAAGAATCATCAAGAAACTAGTTGAACACATCCACCAAGAAACTTGCCAAAATACTCCAAATTTAGCCTTCCTCAACAAGTGCGCCTAAAATTTCAGCCAAGAAACCCTAGATAGGGCGCAAATTTTAGTCCTCACAAGTGTGAGTGAAATATGATGAATAATGCAAGGGTTTAAACCCTTATTTATACAATACTAATGACTAGAATTAGGTCAAAAAAGGCCAACATGGCCTGTTACACATAATATCCAGGTTTACATCAAATGTCATAATTAAACCCTAAAACAAGTTGTAAAGGTGACGTCGTGCCCTTTTAGGGTGACGTTAGGCCTCATTGGGCATCCTGAAGCAAAACGTTAGGCCTCATTGGGCCTCAGGATCCTGCCACACGTGCCACTTAGCACACAACTACCTCCAAAGCATCCAAAACGTTGGGTGATGTCATGGGTGACCTAGGTGACGTCATGGGCCATCCAGGGCCTACATCATGGTGAAAAAGGAAAAAACCCCTTAGGTCCAGGCCTGTCGGGCTGTCCCTGGTGGAACATCCTCCTCTCTCTCTGGTGAAATCCCCTGATCTGTCTCTGCCCCTGGCTGGCGTCTCAACATCCATCTGGTGGGATTTTATCCCTATGGAGGTCCGCTAATCATATCCCCATATGTACCTGTCCATCGGGTGTGGTCCTGCAACATCAAAAAATAGACCCTCCATGGGCTCATAAGTCACAAGGATCATAGCAATGTCAATGACATCTATTTGTCAAGTTATTTAAACATGTGCATGAAACCCCTTTTTCCCGGACAAGTGCTCAAAGATCTTATGCTATTCTACAGGCCAAGTTTGGAGGGGATTCTAGGACGTCCTATTGGGATAATGCTCATTGGATATGGGATGTTCTCGAGTGAAGTCAAATCCAGGCCATGTGAGTGGTTGAGGTGGTAGGGGATGTTTGGGAAATGGGTCCAGGGATAGCAAGGAAATGCATGGCTTACCTGTGGGTGCCTCTAAAGAGGGTGAGCTGCACCTTGTCATGGATGCCAATGTTTCCAATCCCATTCATTCTTTTTATCTTTTATACTTTATAGATATTTAATTCAAGAGACTAGTTGGGGTACATTGTCCTAGCGTAGTGACCATTGGTGGAAATGTTCCCCACAAGCATTTCACGGAAATGGGAAGGTTTGCTCGTGATGGGACCCCCTTTCTATTGGATATGCCACCAAGAGCCACTACCCTGGCATGGCGACCAGCTGAATGGTAATTTCATACCGCTACATGCCCATGGACCTAATAGGTTGGCTCTTGATGAGACCCCCTATCCTCCAATTAGGTCTTGATTTATTATTTTTATGGGTCCCTCTATTTCTTGCTGAGAATCCTTTTATTGCTTTCTCGAGGATCCCTGGGCGAAGCATCTCAAGGTTTCATTCTTTTGGATTTTATATTTTGCCAGCTAATTTTACCCTCTAGGTCTTTATCCCCCTGTTCCCACAAGGTAAGGTACAACCCTTTGATATTTGGCCAACTCAATGCCCAGACCAGTGTATGGTATGGATGAGCAGGAAAAAGATGGAAAGTGGTAAGTATGGTGGGAATGGACGATGACCTTTCATGAATCCCCCCAGTGGAAACTCAAAACCTACGGGTACCATCTTACTAGGGAAACCTATCATTCCCCCCAGGTGTGGTCAAGTGGAAAGGCAGAAGGTCCAAGCACCAGTTAGAAGTAAAAATAATTAAATGCACATATTTAAATGTTTTGGGAATCAGAGTGACACATACCATGATACCCAAACTCTTTACCTCATGGAGCGAGACCTATTTCTGTTGCAAGACCAGGACGATTTGATGGATGTTGTTGTTGCTGACAAAGTGGAGGCGTTGAAGAAGAAAAGGATGGGCCCTCTAGGGCCATGCTCAAGTCGATCTGACTCTTGGTACTCCATGCCTAGGACCTGTGGGCCTCGATACATAATCTCCTTAGTTATCCCTAGGCTAGGGGATAACATCTGGCTCCAACTCGGGGACATGTGCTCACCGTAAAGCGCATGAGAACCTCAGCATCTCTGGCATAACCTGTGACATGATTGATCTCAACGTAAGACTATTAGTAATCATTTCGGGTGGTGATATCACCCCCGACTCATATATATATAATACAGAAAATGAAAGCACATGTACAAATGGAAATACAAACTACTCTAGTGTGAAATTCAAATTGTATATACAATGAATGCAAATGCCTACTTACTTACATGTACTTACCTGTGAAGTCAAGTCTCTGCCCCCTGATGGGGTTTGAGGAGGTGTCGATAACTGGTAATGGGTGCCTTCTTCCTTCCAATGTAGATAAATAGTAGGCATCATTGACTGACTTTCTTCCAACTTTGAAGGATCCAAGCCAAAACTGTGCATTTCCCTTGACATTAGTAGGATCTCCCTTCTTTTTGTTCGACGTCCATACCATGTCTCCCTCTTTGTAATCTATGGTTCTAAAATTGGTTGTTTCTTGAAAAACCTTGGTGTATTGTGTAGAGGGAGGAGGGTGGGATTCTGCTGTGAAAACTTCTTGTTGGGATGGTTGGATCAATACACTGTCTTCTCCTTTCTTTAAAAACCCGACACCCCCAACTTCCTTCTCTTTATACTTGTTCAGGAGTTGTTGATAATCTTCTTTCTTTGTCCATTAAATTTAATCAAAGTCTTCCTATGTAGCAAAAGGCATATCTTCAGGAGAAAATTCAGGAAGACTTTTTATGATTGGCTCATGTGCTTCGTCGGTCTTGATGTGGTCACTAATTTCTCGCACATGGATTTTGGTCATTGGCACATTTGGGAGATGACTCATTGTTCCATCGTTCATAGGCACATTGATATAGGTGAGGTCCATCTCTAGAGTGCCTCCCAACATTGTGGCAAATTTCCTCGACAACAACATCCCCCACACATCTGGGACATCTACTACTACAATGTCCATATGGATCACTCTCTCAGGGTATCTTCCAAGGCATACTTCCACATTTTCAATCACCCCATGTGTGGGTATCGCTCTAGACTCAAAGCCACACAAATTCATGTAAGGTGGTGTGACTTTTAGGCCAATTTGTTGCATGACCTTTCGAGACATCATGTTGGCACCTACCCCTAAATCCAACGTACAGTTGTTAAGGAATTTGTTATTTATAACTAAGGTCATAAACAAAGGTGGGTGTTTATCATACTGTACCCTAAAGTGACCGGCTTGCAGCATAATACGAGGGTCCATTGGTCCATCTAATCCTTTGAAGAAATTGTCAAATATTTCTTTGACGGATGGTACTTTGATGACTTCTCTCAAGGGGATGGTCACATGCATCTTGGCTAATGCCCCTTCAAAGTCAAAGTTTAAGTCCACTCTTTCATTCTTGGGAAGGAGAATGTTCATGGGTGGAGGCCTCGTTTGGGATACTGCAGGACCGGTAAAGAGAGGTTGGTTCAATTTCTTTTGTCTAGTATACACTTGGAATTCTTGTTTTTTCAACTTTTCTCTTGATTCTTGGTCCAGGTTATTTATCACCTCCATCCTAGCCTTCCTAGTTGCTTCCTTTATGCCCTCTTGATGTTCCTCATGGGAAATATTAAGGTAGATTTGGGGGTCCTCTATGGTATGCTCAATGTTCACTTGGTCATGGCCTCTGTTGTTGTAAGGACATTCATGTTCCAAGTGTGATTCACTACATTGCAGGAACCAAGGGTTTTCATCCACCACATTCGCAGGGGCTAAAGTATTTGTAACCTCTTGATCATTCTTTGGTCTAAAAACTTGGTTCCCTTTCTGGAATTGACCCTTGTATGGAACCCTAGGGGCTTGTTGTTGAGTCCTTTCTAGGTTGAAAATCCTATTCATCATTAGTTCTTGGGTTTTACCATGCTATCTATAGTCAGTTGCAACTTTTCCAAGCTAGCACTGATGTTCGAAGTAGGTTCAACATTGTGGACTATCTTAGGTTTAGTGTCCATTCTGACTCTTGAGGATGAGAAAGGTTCAACTTTGGATGATAAAAGGTTGTCTTCGATCCTTTTGGCTACCTCTTGTGCTTCTTGGATCATTTGAGGGTTTTTATCTCTGAGGATATACCCTAGTTGACCAGTAAAGGCTTTGGTATAAATGAACAAAAGGAAACTAGGAGAAGGATGATGACTCACAGGGATTTTTTGCAACAGGGTTTCAAACTTGCTATGGAATTATCTAATGGTCTCATTCTCATGTTTCATGAGGTTATTCAGCCTTATCAATATCATGTTGGGGTCTTCCTTGATACTCCATCGTTTGAGGAAAACTTCTTCTAACTTATCCATAGTTTTAATACCGCCATCAGAAAGACTATTGTACCAGCACCTTGCGCCATCATGGAGGGTAGCAGAGAACAATTTCATAGCCAACTCTTCAACATCATCACTAATGGGATGAAGCTAGAAGAATGCCCAAAAATTGCTCATGTGATCCTCGGCACTGATTACATCATTTTTGGTGAATTTAGGTAGCCATTTTTCATACTTGGGGGGGATTTGCCTAGGGTAGCCCGGTATAGTTTTCATGTCTAGCGGATTGAAAATATTGGATGACCATTGTATTTGGTTATTGGCTTTGTTTGGAATATCAATTTGAGTTCCCGTGCTAGACATTGTGTTTAAGGGAAGGTTGCCTCCGAAAAGTTATTTTACTACAGGAGAGTTTCGGGGAGGCTTTCTTCTAAAGGATTAAGGAGGGATGGTGTACCTCCTTGTGGATTGTGAAGTTGCCAGATAATTTTCTCGAAATTATCAAAGAAATAAGGGAATCACCCTTAGTGGAGTCGCCAGGTAAGATTGTAATAAATTTCTTTGGATAAAGGCTTACCAAAAAAATTGTCGTTTGAGGAATGTTGACTCAGTGTTCCCTGACAACGGTGCCAAAATGTTATCGCACAATTTGTACTTTGATAGAAGAAAGGTAAAAGGAGAGAAAATTGGCGTCACTTGAGGGTATCCTATCATTTCCACCTCAATATGATTCCTCTTTCTATTTAGGGTGGTAGGCCCAGGGGAGACGTCCCCGATAACCTGGGGGTTTGAGAAGGCAAGGTCAAAATGGATAATAAAAAGTTCCCCTCTCACAAGTCACCATCGATCAGAAAGTCTCGGTTTTATAACCAATCAAATGATAATATATCAAAGTGTACCTACCCGGAACAAAGCAACAAGAGACTATATATATATGCAAATACACTTGTTGGTTAACACTTCATAAGACCATAGGCTTTCTCAAACAAAGTAATTGGCTGATAATGATGAAGTAAACAGAAAATTATGACAACAATATTAATAAGGAAATACTTCACATTAAATGCCTTGAAACGACTTCAAAATTACTAAGAATCATCAACCATTTAAATCATAATACTAGCATTTATTAGAAGCAAACAAGACAATGTATAAATCAACCTTTTCAATTGCTTTTAGCAGCTTTTAATGTTGCAATTAATGGTTGTATATTAATTTAGTAACAACAACAATAATGTTAGTAGGTTAGGCTATTATAGTATTATAGATGGTTAGTAGGAATCTCAAAGAAGAGGTTTTGGTGGTTGTTTTGATCAATTACTCAAAACAGGACTTAGACTAGTCCTTTGGGGCAAATGGAGTCAATGATGTGGTAGCAAATGTTGAAGAAAAATGATAGTAGGAGACTCAAAGTCAAGAGAGATTGATAGATTGGAGTGTTGGTAACCCAAGGCTCCAATTATCAAACCCTAGGGGAAACTAGCTACTGAGGTGTAGGTAACCCTAGGCCTTAGTAGATTTCCTCCCTCTTTAACTCAATGACAAAGAAAAAATCGGCTAAGATGAAGCAATGGATACTAAAGTGTTGCAATGGCAAGGTCTTAGCACATGCTTCAAGAAAAATGGCCTCTTGACAAGATCTAGTAGGTGAAGGATTTTGAAGCTAGGACAATAACATGTGCTAGTCTTCCTAGGGTTTAATCAAGCAATTTCATAATATTTAATGTAAATGCAAGATAAATAAGACTATAACCATTCAATCAAAAATAATTTCAGAAATATCACTTACATACATCAAGAATCATCAAGAAAATCTCTAGTTGAACACATCCACCAAGAAACTTGCCAAAATACTCCAAATTTAGCCTTCCTCAACAAGTGTGCCTAAACTTTCAGCTAAGAAACCCTAGATAGGGTGCAAATTTCAGTCCTCACAAGTGTGAGTGAAAGATGATGAATAATACAATGGTTTAAACCCTTATTTATACAATACTAATGACCAAAAATAGGTCAAAAAAGGCCGACATGGCCTGTTACACATAATATCCAGTTTTTACATTAAATGTCATAATTAAACGCTAAAACAAGTTGTAAAGGTGACGCCATGCCCTATTAGAGTGACGGTAGGCCCTTTTAGGGCAACGCTGGCCTCCTGGAGCAAAACGTTAGGCCTCCTTGGGCCTCAGGATCCTACCACATGTGCCACTTGGCACACAACTGCCTCCAAAACATCCAAAACGTTGGGTGATGTCATAGGTGACCTGGGTAACATCATGGGCCTTCTAAGGCCTACATCATGGTGAGAAAGGAAAAACCCCCTTGGGTCTAGGCCTACCAAGATGTCCCTGGTGGAAAGTCCTCCTCTCTGTTAGGATATTTAGACACTTACGAGTTAGTTAAGATCTACTTGGTCTAATATGTCGTTAGGTAAAAGTGTGTTTCTTTAGTATGCATTAGTATGCATTTGTAGTTAGGCAATCCGACGGTCACGATATGTTCCCAACATAGAGTGATCCGATGGTTCATACTCTCCTCGATCTTAACGGCCATTGATCCGTGGCTTAACACCCAATTGGTCCACTATCTCTATTTAAAGAGCATGGAGGGTCATTTGTCGATGATCGATTGTGAGAAACTCTCTTGTAAAATCTCTCTGTAATCTTTTTCTT
>JASDQU010282658.1:0-10352 GCA_032191745.1 Picea mariana
ATAGATCTCTGCTCAACTGGAGGTTGCCCCCTCGAAGAGGCCCATGAACATTGCTTTCAGATTCAAAGTGTTATTTCTGTTGTTATTCTTATATCATTTCAGTGTTATTGTGGTGAATGTTCTGGTTATATTGTTGTTATTCTGCCATTACTAGCATTTTATTTCAGTTCTTCATACATTTTATGTCTAGTATATTACATATATCCTATATTTATAATGTTTATGTGCTCACTTTTAGGGCCAACTTGTAAAGGCTAATTGGGATGACCTGAACTTTATGGCAAGTTTGTCTAACATAAAGTTGCATATCTCCTCATACCCAAGGAGTTAGAGGGAGTTCCATATATCGTTGGAAAGGTATCAAAATAATATTTCCAACAATATAACCTATTCTCCTGTTTGAGATAGGTATCTAGAGTAAAAATTCCTTCAAAGATAGGGTATCCAAACTGAGCATCAAAAATCCAAAAACAATATTTCCAACAATATCCATCTTGCAATATTTATCTTGGAGATATGTAGTCTCACCCTGTATTTTACATTAATGACAACAATATTTCCAAAAATATCCCCCTTTTTCATTTATGGAAACCCTTTAGTCAATTATGATACTCCCTGTATCTGCAACTTTCCTTGTGTCTACAATTCTTCCTTTGTTTGTAACTTCTCCTCCTTTGACATCAATAGAAAAGGGTTTCTCCCCCTGAGCTTGTACTTCCCTTTACTAATGAGATGAGACGGATATCACTCCCATACAAAAATTTTCTCCTTTATCTTCATTGAGAATGTATACATTGTTTGGGGTTTTGTTTGAATTTTCCACTAATCTTCTTAAACATGCTTTCCTTATCTCACATCCTTTAGAATGAAATGTGAGGTTGTAACCTTGATCAAACATTTGAATGAAAATTAGAATATTGTGTGTTGTCCCTTAAACATGCAAGACATTATGTGATTTAGTCTTTCTATTATCAATACTAATGGTAGGGTAAAATCAAGAAGGTGGGTAACACTTTTGTGAGAATCGGGTCTCCAAAATTTGTAGAAACCTTTTTTCGGCCGAAAGGCATATTTTTTTGGCCAAAATATGTTTCGGCCAAACCTTTGAATGTCAAATCCAATGGCATCGTGATGATGCCCTCAATTTTCATGTACAGTTTTAGAAGGACGTATTTTTTTTCATCCGGTAACATATTTTCGACCGAAAGGTATTTCGGCCGACAAAATCTTTTGGCCAAAAGACATTTTCGGCCAAAAGAACCTGTCGGCTGAAAAAAAAAATTATATATTACTTGCACATCACGCCTGTTACAGTTTTGTTGAATTGTTTGTTAGTTGATAGTGCTCTATGATAGTGTTTGGTGTTCGTGATATTGCTCTATGATAGTGTTTGGTGTTGGCGATAGTGTTGCACGTTGTTGTTGCGGGTGGGTGGATGGGCCGACATTGATGTTGTGGGCGCTCAAACATTGGTGTTGCAGGGGTTGGTCCATGTACAATTAGAGTTGTAAGTTTAATTTGAAATTGTTAGTTAAAATTTAGATTTTAAATTTTAAAATTGTTAGTTACAATTTAGTTTTTAAATTTATGTATAGATTGATGACAGGGTTGTATTTGGCCCTATCCATGTACATGGAAATGCCCAAATTCTGGCCTGTCCCTGTACATGGACAGGCCCGAATATGGCCCTATCCATGTATAGGGACAGACCCAAATTCGGGCATGTCCCTATACATGGACAGGGCCATATTCAGCCCTATCCATGTACATGGATAGGCTCAAATTCGGGCCTATAACACATGCTTTGTTTTCTCGTGGAAAACAATATCCTTTGATAACTTTAAAACAATTTTGATTATCATAGTAAAGTATAGTATGATTAGTTTGTATAACTTGGAAATCCGCTAGTATCCTCCTCAACCAAACTACCTTACAAGTTACAATCATTGATGCCCCCTATACTTTTCTCAATGGAGGAAAGTGATATCACATGCTACTTCTTACTCAACCATGAAACTACCCTTGTGTCAAAGCTAAAAACATACCATGTTGTGGATTTCTTGTCATCAACTGAGCCTACCCAATCTAAAATTGTATAACCTATAAGTAAAAAAACCTCTCCTCCACCATACATGATACCATACTCCAAAGTACCTTTCAGATAACTTAAAATTCTCTTTGTTTTCATCCAATGATCAGCCTTAGGGGCCATATAACTTAAAACTCTCTTGGTTGCCATCCAATGATCAGCCTTAGGGGATGTCATAAATTTGAAACCGTGGCTGACTGTAAAACACAAATTTGGCCTAGTGGTTGCGAGATAGATAAAGTTGTCTACCAACTATCTATTTATCGACTATTCCAATTCAGAGTCAGATCTGGTTGATAATTTCGGCCCAACCTCCATAGAGTAGTTTTTGAGTTCCAATAAGCCATCCTAAATTTCACCAACAAACTCTTGGGATACTTGGTTTATTACAAAAATACACAACCATTTGTTGGCTAAAATTCTATACCTAAGCATTAACATAGGCCTAAATCAATAACATCAAAAGTTGAAACAAATCAGATTATACCTTTTGAATTGTATTGATCTCACTACTGTGATGATTATCTCATCTACATAAACCATTACAATCGTCAACTCACTACCTATGCCCTTGACATAAAGATATGGATCAGAGGGGCTTCTTTTGAATCCAAATCCTATAAGATGTTTGCCAATTTTTGTATACCAGGCTCTTGGAGCCTGTTTCAAATTGTAAAGAGCTTTTATGATGATTGGGCATGTCCCTATACATGGATAGGGTCTGTGCTTAGTGTTGAACAGAGTAGTATCACGCAAGTCATTAGCTTAATGAACATGCTTACTATAGTTATAGTGTACAGAGAATCACAACATATGGGAACAATTTTATCCTATGCTTATTTTAAATATTAGTATACATAAATCTTATACCACCCTTTATAGGAAACCGTAATGCTTATCATGTATGTAAATTTAATTTGAAATTGTTAGTTAAGTAAATTGTTAGTTAAAATTTAGCTTTCAAATTTTCAAATTGTTAGTTACAATTTAGATTTTAAATTTATGTATAGATTGTTGAGATGGTCGTATTCGGCCCTGTCCATGTATAGGGACAAGCTTGAATTTGGGCATGTCCATGTACATGGACGAGGCTTGTGCTTAGTTTTGAAGAGAATTCGGGCCTGACCCTGTACATGGACGGGGCCTGTGCTTAGTGTTGAACAGAGTAGTATCAAACAAGTCATTAGCTTAATGAGCATGTTTACTATAGTTATAGTGTACAGAGAATCACAACATATGGGAACAGTTCTATCCTATGCTTATTTTAAATATTAGTATACATAACTCTTATACCACCCTTTATACGAAACAATAATGCTTATCCTATATGTAAATTTAATTTGAAATTGTTAGTTAACTAAATTGTTAGTTAAAATTTAGATTTCATATTTTCAAATTGTTAGTTACAATTTAGATTAAAAATTTATGTATAGATTGTTGACAGGGTCGTATTTGGCCCTGTCCATGTACAAGGACATGCTCGAATTTGGGCCTGTCCCCGTACATGGACAGGGCTTTTTGCTTAGTGTTGAACAGAGTAGTATCGCAAAATTCATTAGCTTAATGAAATGCTTAGTATAGATATAGTGTACAGAGAATCACAACATATGGTAACATCTCTATCCCATGCTTATTTTAAATATTAGTATACATAACTCTTATACCACCCTTTATATGAAACAATAATTCTTATTTGGTATGTATAATCAATGATATTACTTTACCTCGTTACAATTGATGATCAGTGTGTCCTATGTTATGGAATTGAACCATAGCTAATCCACTTGTATAATCTGTTTCATAATCGTTTCAGCTCCAACAAAGCAACTTAGATATGATTAGGGTAATTACATATGATTAAACCAGTAGTCTTATGCTTGTACTATTAGTAATATACAGTACACGTAATTATGACTCAATCTACTATGTTCCCCTATTCAACTAGTAATCCAATATGTTTGATAATCACAACCATTTCTCTTTGTCGAACCATGTTGATTTCCTATAAGCTATAGGGTAAGTAACTACCTCATAACCAAACTGATATGTAACCCTTGTTCAACCCTATGCTTTGATCTTGTATGAGATGAGTTATAAGTAAACACCAAATAAGGAGAGAAAAATGATTGCCATTATATCAATAACAATGAGATGTAACTAAGCTTATATTCTGCTTGCACCCTTGTTATGTACTAGTTAAAGTGATCAAACACACTTGTTCTCTAAGTAGTTATACTAATATTCTTACTATGTGCTTACTACTATACCTCATACTCCAATACCAGCTTATGGAAAATAGTATTGTAATCATTATACTATATGTGATTAATAGTACGTAATATCTGTAATTATGCTAGCTTCACTAAACAATGATTATGCCTCATAAGTAGATGCATAATAGCTAAGTATACCCTATATGCTTTGAACATAATGGGTTTTATTCATAGGATGTGTTATGGATATAGAGTATATTACAAGGAGTGTATTTCTTGTACTATAATTACCTTGGATTACATTGAGCTTATGTAAAAATGGTGTACATAATAGGAAAAGAGCTATGTGTTATAAACAGGTCCATAGGGTTACAATTAAAATTTTTTATACAGAGATAATGTATGTGTTCTAGCTTATTATGACAACACTTATTTGATAATCAGCTTCATAGTGATTACAGCTTACATATCACAAATTTTAGATTTTAGATTAAATATTTTAGATTTTAGATTTTAGATTTTAGTATTAAATTGTTAGTTAGATTTTAGATTTTATAGTCTTAGAGTGTTGACAGGGTTGTATTCGGTCATTTCCATGTACAGGGACATGGTCGAATATGGACATGTCCCTGTACATGGACAGGGCCATATTTAGCCATGTACATGTACAGGGGCAGACCCGAATAAGGGGTTGTCCTTGTACATGGACAAGACCAAATATGGCCCTTTCCATGTTCAGGGACAGGCTTGAATTTGGGCCTGTCCTTGTACATTAACATTGCAATTCAAGCATGTCCATGTACATGGAATGGGCCAAATATATCCATGTCCATGTACAGGGATAGGCCAAAATTCGGGCATGTCCCTGTACATGGACATGGTTGAATATGTTTAGCATTGTATGCTTGTTGTATCCATCTACGCATTGCTTAGATAATAAATTTAAATTTTATGATTTAAATGGTTAGTCTTAGTATTAAATTGTTACTTAGATTTTATATTTTATATTTTATAGTGTTAGAGTGTTGATAGGGTCGTATTTGGGCTTGTACATGTACATGGATAGGCCTGAATTTGGGCTTGTCCCTGTACATGGACAGGGCCGAATATGGCCATGTCCATGTATAGGGACAAGCCCGAATTCGGGCCTATCCCTGTACATGGATTGGGCCAAATATAGCCTTGTCCATGTACAGGGACTGACCCGAATTCAGCCCTGTCCATGTACAGGGAATGACCTGAATTCGTCCCTGTCCATATACAAGAATGGGCTCAAATTTGAGCCTTTCCCTGTACATGGATTGGGCCATATTTGGCCCTATCCATGTACAAGGACATGCTCGAATTTGAGCCTATCCTTGTACATGGACAGGGCCAAATATGGCCTTGGCCATGTATAGGGACCGACCTGAATTGGGGACTATCCCTGTATATGGGCAGGGCCGAATATGGCCCTATCCATGTACAAAGACAAGCCTGAATTTGGGCCAGCCCTTGTCCATATACAGGGATAGGCCTGAATTTTTCTGAGTTGCATGATATTCACATGATTAAAATTGAGAAAGACTCTCAAGAACCCTAATGAAATTCAAAATAAGATTTAGAGGGTGTAGTTCCCAACAATTGCTCAAAATATACAAAATAGGTATAGCTTAGTATGTGTTTAGGTTGTTTCTCTCCCTCCCTTGTAACACCAGTTTATGGATCCTTCGTATAAATATAGTTGCATGCAATTAATGCCTACTAAGTCAACTTAGGGATTATGGTTTACCAAATTGTGTTTTTTCTATGAAATGAATAGTTTTCGTAGCACCACATAAGAATGAGTACAAAAACATAGAGAATTTAAAACAATAAGGGCAATTGTATTGCTAATTAAATGGCATCTATATCACTCATTAAATGACATGCATAACCATACTAAACATTTAGATTAAAGAACAACAAATTTATAAACTAAATAACATCCATACTAGACTTTAATAGCATTTGTATAACATATTAATAACAACTATATTATACATTAATAACATATGTTCTTTGCCTATATAGCAAGTTGTAATATTCACTGAAAATGACAATTCAATTATTGCAAAAAACCAACCTTCATCAATGCTAGCATCTGCCCTGCATTGTTTTCTAGCTAAACCTTGAAAACTAGGCATTTAGACTATTATAAAATTTAAATAGAGATTATGGGTGCCATTATTCCCATCATATTCACACTTTTCTCACTTTCCTCTATAATTACAATACCCAAATGCAATAAATTCTTATGATAAAAGAAACCAATATTCACTAATAAATGCATCAAATGCCCCATTATAAATGCATCACCTAAATGCAGTAAATTCCTATGATAAAAACAACCAATATTCACTAATAAATGCATCAAATTCCCCATTATAAATGCAAAAAAAATTCCATTACAAATATACCACCTCTCTCTCTCTTATTAGTTGAGGTTCCTCTCTCATAGATGCAGAAGTTTCAGTCCTAAATGTTGTCATTTCATATTTCAAAAATCTACACAAGCATATTCACCTAATAAGTGTAGGCAAACCAACCCCAGTCATGGTTTGAAAGATGGAGCCCTTCGTTCGGACTGTGCTTTTCCAGTATCAAGGTGTCACTTAGAGGGTGTATGCTGCCAACAAAACGGCCATGTCCATGTAAAGGGATGTGCCCAAATTTGGGCCTCTCCCTGTACATGGACAGGGTCATATTTGACCCTGTCAACCTCTTCTTAAGGTTGAGTTCAAATACGTCCCTGTCCATGTACAAATAGTCTCTGTTCAATTGAATACTTATACATTTAGTTTGGAAATCCAAAGGCCAGTTATGAATTATAATGGACTCTTTGATGCAAAAAATTTATATTTTAGATAGTATTTGTGCATTTAACTTTGAATTTCGTACTTTACTTTTGCTTAAAATTCATTCTTCTTTGCAAATTTGAATGTAACTTACTTCTCACATCGCATAAATTCAAATATGAAAACTTTGATTAGTGTGGGTTTTTGGTTTTTTGGTATATTTTGGTTTTGGTTAAGTACCAAGTTGAGATAATGTGCGATTTTGTTTATTTCCTACGTCCATGACACTTAGGAGTAATTAAGAAGAGCATGATCACATTATTGATCTTCCTTTGTTTTTTTGGTTTATTTTGTTTTTGGTTAAGTACCAAGTTGAGATAATGTGTGATTGTTTTCTCTCCTGGGATGGTCCATGAGACCTAGGAGTAGTTAAAAAGAGCATGATCACATTATTGATCTTCCTTTTATGTTGGGATGATAAAATCTTATAAGTAAATATCATGAGAATCATGTGGAAATTTTTCCATTAAAGAAGAACTTAATTGTTGACTTTGTCTTGAAATCACCCTTGCTTGACTTACATCCCCTTTAATTGTTGTGTGGGTTTTTGGTTTTGTGCTTTACCTAAAGAAAGTCAGTTTCCTTGACTTTGGAAGAATTTGATTGTTGACTTTGTGTTGAAACCACCCTTGCTTGAGTTATACCCCCCTTAATTATTGTGTGGGTTTTTGGTTTTGTTATTTTCTTTTTCCTAAAGAAAGTTAGTTTCCTTGACTTTGGATCCCTTCTCTTGACTTGTTTTTTTTCTTGTTGATTTTTATGATTTAACAATAAATATTGTATGTTATAAACTATTATTTGTTTAAATTATTTAATTATTTAATTATGTGGCTACGACCCCTCTAGGATAGTTATTCTTAGTCTTTTCCATCTTGCTGGAGATATCTTCTTGGTTATTGTTTGGGAATTCTGGTTCTACTTGCTGGTGTCACCCTCCTCATTTTTTTGTTGGTGTTTCCCTCTTTATCTCTTTGCTAATGCCACCTTGTGTATGTTGTCGTTCTCTTCTATTGTTGGTGCCACCTGTGTATGTTGCTATTTAGTATATTGATATTTTACCCTAAAAGTTCTTCTTGGCAATGTGTTCCATGTGTCATGATGAGATCTGCCCCAAGGGTTTGATCAATGATCCCTTGAATCTTTTTCTGAGCATATATCTAAGAGGATAGCAACAACATATCATGTAATATTTTTTATTGTTTTAGTTTTAAGTAAATGTTTTGTCAATGATTGTAAAAAATATAGTTGTTCTAGTTTTTTCAATATCTATCTGCGATGCTTTGAAGTTGTTATAAATGCTTAAATGCTTGTGTTATAAATTTAGTATTTCCATTTAATGTTTCTATAACTTAAAAACTTTCATATTCATGAATTTTCAAAGGATAGATATTGAGGTGAGATGTCGAGACAAGAGTCTTCAAACATTCCCCACAAACGCTCTAGGCTATCCCAAGAAGGAAGAAGAACCCCTTCTTTGACTAAGACTCTGAGTGACCAACGAAAATCTAGTCAGAGGAGGTGATTATCAAACGAGTTTGTGAATAGATCATCTCAAGAATGTGCTCAAACAAGTGCTATGGAAGCAAACTTCTTAGATAGGTCACACATTGATACTCTTACACCTGAGAATGTAGGGAATACATCAGGACCATAAAATATTTTTGGTAATTTTCTTTGATTTTGTATTTTTGTGTATTTATGTTATATATATATATATATATATATATATATATATATATATATGTTTTTTTAATTTTCTTATGTTAAATTATGTTATCTGTTGTAATTACTTTCAAATGTGTGTGTAGACAATCAGTTTAATGTGAGGGAAGACAATGAAAGAGAGAGTGGATGTCACAAATATTCTGATGTTGGTGAGGAGGGTGAAGGTGGATTTAGGAGGCGACATTATCAATAAACAGAAGATTACACGCCTACGTCCACCTATCCTTTGGATGTTAGTGATGAGTTTCCCTGGGAATGGATTACTAAAGCAATGACCCTTGAGCGATGCTCGGGTGTTAAAAGCAGGTTGGAAAACAATTTGAGGAGATTAGATCTCCCTTGGGAGAGTAAACAAAGCTTGGAGATTGTTTTGTATTCATTGAAAAACTTTATGGTTGCATATCAAAAGATGGGGCCAACCACCAACAATTTTATCGATTTGATGAGGAGACGAAAGTTTGAGGTGATGGGCCCTGATAAATGGGATGTAGTAAAAAATAAAGTTTCAAAAGAAAACACAATTTCTAAGTTCAATTTCAAATATGGACCAAAGTGAAAGATGTTGAAGGTGCAATATTTTAAGCACCCCAACATAGAAGGAAATTTGTATAACAGATTGTTGGCAACATATAGAAAATTGTAGTGGAATGATAAGGTTCCAAATTATTTTTCCAGACACTTTTATGTAGATTTTTTCATGGACATGCACCCTGACTATACTATCCTAGCGTATGATTATTATGGAGTTGTTAAAGGATGGGCATATGATCGAAAAGGGGCATATCAAAATGTGACATTACAAAGGCCTCCATGACCTGTAGTATCTCGCCCAACAAGTGTTATGAGGAAAATATCTCTATGGCTAGGGGAAAACTACAACAGACGAAAATGACTACAGAAATTAACTTTATTCTTAAGTATGTTATATATAAACAAATATACTACAAAGACAAGATAAAAGGCCTACCTCATCCAGACGTTCGATGAATTCCACCATTGAGCACTTGACCCAAGGAAATATATCGACAACTAGTCCTCAACAACCAAGCAACGCAAGCATATGGTGATAATATATGATGTTATCACATTCAATAGCATAATCCATCAACATTCATAAAAAATACACCCATGGAATAATAATTCAAATATTTTCAAGATATCGATTGGATGAGAAAAGAGTATTTCTATTAAGATATAATCAACATAAGTGAATAAGTTACAGACTTCTGTGTCGGCATGGTTCAGAATCGAGAAACTAAGTTCTTTCCATCTGGGCCTCCACCACTTCAATCCCCCACCAAAGAAAAACTCAGATAAGAAACATAGTTACCAACTTAATGAGAACTGTGACCTCAAAACGAGAACTTTGGCCCAAAAAACCCATATTTTTGCATAAAAAACATCAAAATCAACCCCCAAATCAAAAAGTGGTGCTACCGATAGCACCAT
>JASDQU010282662.1:1202-14613 GCA_032191745.1 Picea mariana
GTCATTTCATAGACCAATAATTTTGTCGTCTTTGTGATCTATGCTCACAGTAAGCAGAAGGTCTCCACCACATCCATGGCCTCGACACAGAGTCTATCTTTGCAGTAGAAGCAAGTGGATGGGATCGTGGAAGAGTACAAAGACATCTTCTCCTCACCCATCAGGGTATCGACGCACTGCCAAGTAAAGCATCCAATTAATCTAACCCCTGGTGCACCTCTTCCTAATGGACCAATATATCATCACTTGCTGATGGAAAATGACAAAATCAAGATTCAAATTCAAGAGATTCTTCAAAAGGGGCACATCAGACCAAACTCCTCCCCTTGTGGAAACCCTGTTGTACTAGTGAAGAAGAAAGATGGGACCTGGTGGCTCTGCATTGATTATAGAGCATTAAACAAAATCATAGACAGGAACTAGTACCCAATTCCCCAAATTGATGACCTTCTTGACCAACTCAAGGGGGGGAATTTCTTTAGAAATATTGACCTAAAGTCTAGCTACCACCAGGTTCCCATCGAACCGATTGATGTATGGAAGACAACTTTCAAATCTAAAGAAGGTCTCTCCAAATGGCTGGTCATGCACTTTGGCTTAACAAATGCACCAACCACTTTCATGAGGCTGATGGATGATGTATTGAGACGCTTCACCAACAATTTTGTGGTGGTATATTTGGATGACATCATCAGCTTTATAAGAACTTAGGAGGAGCACATGCATCATATGCAACAAGTTTTGATCACTCTATGGTAGCACAAACTATATGGAAACTTGGAAAAATGCTCATTTGGAATGAACATGGTCTAATAATTGGGCTACATTGTTGATGATCATGGGGTACATGCGGATCCAGATAAGATCCAAGTCATCTATGACTGGCCAGCTGTTACCCATGATTTTGGTCATCATGATGGTGTACTTAGGCTCCTCATAAGAACTTTTTCCTAAGAAAAGTGACATTCATCTCTTCCTAGAAAACTTACTTTTGAAGAGAGTTTGTAGGTTGCTAATATCCTAGGGTGCGAGAATGACCCATTCTCGTAGACTGCCTTAAGCTAGGGTGTGAAATTCTCGCGCTGTGCTACATAGCTAGGGTGCAAACTGGTTCTAAGGCTTGGAAAAAGATGAAGTCTCGATGGTTCTAGAAGGGAATCTTCTAGAAGAATGGGTTGGAATTTGAATGGTTGTCCTTTTACTGGTTTCCCTGATATTGTGGGATCATTCTTATTCAAGTAACCATCTCATTTTCTCCTATATATTGATGGAATTCTCATGAAAAAGGTTAAGTAAGATTCATTGGAGAATTGGTGAAAGAATTGTGTGAAGGACTTAGCTTGAACAAGAGCTTGGAGACTCTAGCAAGTCTATCAAGAGGGATTTAATCTTCTTCATACAAGGATCGAGCAAGTGTGTCTGTGTTGGAGCCAAGAGCCACCGAAAGGAAGCTTGCGACATCAAGGTGATCAGGTTGTAATCTTCTACTTTCAATTAATATGATACAGTGGCATGTCCTTTTCCCATAAAGTCATTCCCACTTTATTGTGTAATTCCTTGATCATACACATAAGTTGACTGTTGAATATATTTTGCTATCTTCACTTTGGTTGGTTTGTGTCATCTTGGTCTTGACCTCACGAGAGCACCGGAGCGAAGTGGGAGCAACAGAGACCCTAGGAAGCGATACAAAGGTATGATACTAGTTCCTCCCTACTGGTTAATTCAATGGTCAAAACTTAGGGGAAGAGTCATGTCTTGTTCTATTTTCTTCTAGATCCAGGTGGATCTAGGAAGATCTATTAGTGTCCGCACCTACCGATTAGTCTGATAACACCAGCCCTAACCACATTAACTGAGCTTCGAAGCTTATTAGGACTTTCCAACTTCTATCAATGGTTCATGTTGGGATTCTCCCATATTGCATGGACCCTTAGCCAAGAGACCAAGGGTGATGGCAGGGAAAAGTTCACATGGGGGAAGGCACAACAATGAGGATTTGATTATCTGAAGCATCGCTTGTGCTCAACTCTAGTAATATCCTTACCTAATATACAACAACCGTTCGAGATTAAGACTGATGCATCTGACTATGTTGTAGGTGCATTTGTCACTCAACATTGACATCTAGTAGCATACCATAGTGAGACACTCTCAAATACCATTCATAAATACCCCACCCATGACAAGGAAATTTATTCCATTGTGCAATCCTATCATCAATGGAAACATTACATTATGAGGAAGGAGACAATCATCCACACTAATCAAAATCCTCTACAGTTCATACAGACACAAGGGAAGTTACATAACGACCTCCATAAAAAGTGGTCCACATAGCTGCAGCAGTTCCATCTCAACATCAAGTATAAGACAATAAGCACAAATCATTTCACTGACTACCTCAATCAACCTCCCGTGGCTGCACTCACCACTATGCTCCATTCATGTGGGCATGAGGCATCTGAGTGACCCCAACTTTATCAATGAGATCCTGACTTCGCCACCGCCTATCATCTCTTGGGTACATGCCTGAATGTCACCGATTTTAACATTTAGGATTGACTGTTATGCCATCTGGGACACCTTTGTGTTCCTGCAAGCGAGTGTGCAAAGATGATTTAGGAGGCTCACTACAGTCGGATGGCAGGACATTTTGGCATGGAGAAAACTATGGTCGTTCTATAGACACATTTTTTATTGGCCAAAACTTCGACAAGACTTCATCAAGTATATCATATCTTGCACTGCATGTGCTATTTCCAAGCCAACCATCAAGAAGAAAGGATTATACACCCCTCTTCCTACTCCCAAGAGGCCTTGGGAATCCATGTCAATGGATTACATGTTTAGCCTTTTGTCCACCAAGCAAGGCAATGATTTCATATTTGTGGTGGTTGATCGGTTTTCGAAGATGGTCATTCTCACAACCTACAAGAAGAGCATCACAGTGACAGATACTGTTAAGCTCTTCTTTGAACGAGTTTGGGTCCATTTTGGGATACCATAGAACATCATCTCCGATTGGAACAATAGGTTTTTCAACACATTTTTGTCAAATCTTTGGTCACTGTTTCACACCAAGCTCACTAAATCCACTACCTTACACCCTCAAACTGATGGTCAAATAGAGGTTGTCAATCAGATGATTGTGCACATCCTGCACATGTATAACTCTAAGAATCCATGTACATGGGTTGGGAGTCTTCCCTATGTTCAACACAACTACAACAGGGATCTTCATAGCTCCACTGACCATAGCCCCTTTCAAGTGGGGCTGGAATTCTAACCCTTGGGTCCCATTGATGTTGCATTGCCTCTTGAAACCACATAGATAGATTCTTCAGATGTTCATTATGAGGTTCAAAAATCTATCAGATTCATTGATCGGATTCAGTGCATCTGCCAACAGGTTCATGAGATTTTGCAGAAAGCCAATGCTAGTACAAACAACACCATGATAAACACTAGGTACCGCACAGGTTTTCGTTGGGAGATAAGGTTTGGTTACATTTGCATAAAGAACTCCTTACAGGGCCCCATCAGAAGGTTTGTCCACTTCGCTATGGGCCTTACACTATCACCAAGGCTATGGGTGACAATTGTTTTGAGCTCAACACTCCCCCCTTCTTTGGCTTGCACCTAGTGTCCAATGTGGACCTTCTACGACGATATTTTCTACCATTATTGAACACCTCATAGATCAAAGAATAATTGAAACCAACAGATCTCAACCCTAACTACATGGAACAAGAATCCACTTATCATATAGTGGACACATAGGTCAAGAGAACCCACCAGCAAAGGATCCAAATTTATTGGGTTGTCAAGGCAGGGAAACTCCTGCACCAAGGAAAGTGGCTCACTCGGAGCCAAATTCAACATAAATTTCCTCATCTAATAGGGGAACTCAATGCAATGGAGACCATTTCTTCCTAAGGGAGGAGGAATGATCCAGGTGGATATTGGTGGCCACCCACCTATTCCAACTGGATCCTCTTTACAGTTTTTAGTTGAACACGTTCTTCTATAATTCTTTGTAATTGTGGGTTCTACACTTTCGAGGCTATCTGAAGACCTAAATAGCTTCTAGATGAATATTGGTGGCCGCCCACCTAATCCAACTGGCTTATTTTGGAATTTTTCATGTCAATACATCTTTTTGTACTTCCAAGGCCATTTTGAGGCCCTAAACAATGTCTTTTGTCTTGCCATGGTCAAATTGTAGATGGAGTCATATTTTGATGGCATAATATGTAGTTATCGAAAAGACCTTTCCAATGGGCTATCACGTGCCTAAAACAGAGGTTGTATGCAAAGTTTATAACCTAGGGCCCACATAATTGGATGTCCAGGGTTTTGGAATTCATGAATAATGTTAAATATGCCTCTGGAGTCTCATTATAATCCTTTTTCTTATATGGATGCATGTAGCAACCGCATTTCTTCTCAGAGATAGCTACCACCATTCGAGCAAGTTGTTTTCAGTTCTGCAGTTTTACAGTTTCAACCTATTTTATTTATTCAATAAAAGTTATTGTTGACTAGATAACTGTTGTTGTTCTCTGTATCTCTATTTTATTGTATTCATCTTGTTATTAATTTTGTTCCGCTCATAAATCCAGATCAACTAGTCTATATTATTTTCATTTTGAAGAATATATTGCAAGAGAAAAATCATGGGCAAATCATTGAAGCGATCAAGGCTTGCAAAGCTTGAGGAGATGAACCAGTGTATCCAGGAAGAAAATGTTGATTTGAGAATATTTCTACAAGTATGAGAAGATGAGAAGAAAAAGTTGCAAGATGAGTTGCGGGACAAAGACAATATGTTTTCACAATTCCATAAAGTTGAGAAAGTGGAGAAGGAAAAGTATACCATGCAAGAGATGACATCTTCTATAGAAGGTTTACAGATGGTAACCGAGGTATGCCATGAAAATGATCCATAATGTTCTTTTTCTTCCCATCAAGGTGAAAATGATTATTTGAATGAATTTAAGGAGAAAACTTATGCTATTGTCTTTAAGTTTCTAACCAAGATGGAATATCATGGAAAAGGTCTTGGCATAAATGGCCAAGGAATGACTAATCCTATATAGGTAGAGGGAAGACCTCGTTATGCAGGATTGAGATATGGAAAAGAAGAAGATGGAGAATTTTCTAAGACAACTGAAGTAAGGGAATATTCAAATAAAGAAGTTCAGATACTTATAAGCCATTATCTCTACTAGAACAACCTTCCAGTCCTAGGAAATACATCAAATGTGAATAATCTCCAAGAAGATTTGAGCATTCCAAGAAAGGAATGAAGACAATTCCCACTTGTGAGATTGACATAAAGGGCAGTCCTAAAAGTTTTGGTAATCATCCCAATGTTTTCCTTAGTTGGGGAAATAATGGTCCAGTAACACCAAACTTACGGTCTATATATTCATGTAAAATGTTGAAAGAGACAATCCTTGTAGGAAAATTCATCCAATAAGGAAGCGACATGCAAAGGTAATTTCTCAAAGAAAAATAGGGAGAATGGCAAGAAAGGGTTGTGGTTCCAGGAGAAGAACAATTTTTTTTGAACTCATTGTGGTAAGAGTGGTTATTGGATTGAGAAGTGTTGGACACTTCATCCACAACTTCATCCTAAGAAAAACCAGGAAGATGTGAAAGCACTTACAAGGAGACAGGTAGAAGCCTCATTTGAAGTTGATAATATTGTCGACAAATTTGAGAAGGAATTTTTTTTAGGGATTGTCTTAGTAGTATAGTGTCTGAAGACATTGAGGTATGGTTTTTGGACAATGGCTCATCTCACCACATGACAAGAATGAGGTCAGTATTCCATACCTTCTTAGAAATAGACACAAATTAGTATNATTCCATATCGAGTCAAGAGCATTTATGGGGATAGAACATATGTTGTTTGTTCCATAATTGAAAGTGAATTTACTCTCAGTATTACCTTTCGAAGATGAGGGATATGGAGGTGTGTTCCAGGATGGATAGGTACTCGTATATTCAGAGAAAGCTACTCAGGACAAAACAATGGTGCTTGGTATAAG
The DNA here is from genome assembly GCA_032191745.1 of Picea mariana. Taxonomy (NCBI): domain Eukaryota; kingdom Viridiplantae; phylum Streptophyta; class Pinopsida; order Pinales; family Pinaceae; genus Picea; species Picea mariana. Next base: position 7,262 of record JASDQU010282662.1, read on the forward strand.
AAATGATTTATTATATAGGTTTCTTGGATGACCTATAATTGGATCCATTGGTTTCTTGGATTTAGTGTTAGAGATCGATAGTTGTGAGAATCCTTCTAGTTGATCTGGATTTATGAGTGAAACGAAATAAATAATAGAATGAATACAATAACACAAAGATACGGAGAACAAAAACATATATCCAATGCACAATAACTTCTATTGAGTAAATAAAATAGGTTGAAACTGTAAAAATGCAAAACTGAAAACAACTTGCTCGAATGGTGGTAGCTATCTCCAAGAAGAGATGTGGCTTCTACATGGATCCGTCTGAGAAGAATGATTACAATGAGGCTCCAGAGGCATTTTTAACATTACTTATGAATGCCACCCTAGACATCCAAAAATCTAACCATAGGAGATGAAACACCAAACATTATGTGGGCCTCGATGGGTAAGTTGGTACCTCAACTTCCCGGGGTCGTAAATTTTGCATACAACCTTTGTTTTAGGCGCGTGATAGCCAATTGGAAAGGTATTTTCGAGAACTACACATTATGCCATCAAAATCTGACTCTGTCTATAGTTTGATTGTGACAATAAAAAAAAACATTGTTTAGGGCCCCAAAATGACCCTGGAAGTACAAAAAGATGTATTGACATGAAAATTCCAAAATAAGACAGTTGGATTAGGTGGGCAGCCACCAATATCCACCTAGAAGCTATGTAGGGCTTCATAAAACCCTAAAAGTGTAGAAACCACAATTAAAAAGAATTACATAAGAATGTACTGAACTAAAAATGTCAAATGAAGCCAGTTGGAATAGGTGGCTAGCCACCAATATCCACCTGGATCATTCCTCCCCCATTAGGAAGCAATGACCTCCATTGTGTTGAGTGCCTCCATCAGGTGTTAAAATTTCTATTGAATTTGGCCCTCAGTGAGCCATTTTCCTTGGTGAAGGAGCTGCCCTGCCTTGACAACCCGATAAAGTTGGATCCTCTGCTGGCGAGTGCCCTTGACCTTTGTGTACACTATATGATCAATGGATGTTTGTTCCATGCAGTGAGGATTGAGATCTGTTGGTGTCAACTGTTTTATGATTTCTGAGGTGTCCAATAATGGTGGAAAATATGGTTGAACGATGTCCACATTGAACACTGAGTGCAAGCCAAAGAAGGGGGAGTGTTGAGCTCAAAATAATTGTCTCCCATAGCCTTGGTGATAGTGTAATTACCAAAGCGAAGTGGACAAAGCTTTCGATGGGGCCCTGTGAGGAGTTCTTTCTGCAAATGTAACTATACCTTGTCTCCCTCCTGAAACGTGTGTGGTACTCGGTGTTGATCATGGCACTACTTGTACTTAGCATTGGATTTCTACAAAATCTCATGGACCTACTGGTAGATGTGTTGAATCTGCTCAATGCGTTTGGTGGATTTTTCGACCTCAAACTAAACATGGTAATATTTTGTCTGTGTGGTTGCAAGGGGTAGTGCAACATCAATGGGACCCAAGGGTTTGAATCCTAGCCCCACCTGAAATGGGATATGGACGGTGGAACTATGGATATCCTTGTTGTAGTTTTGTTGAACATAGGTAAGACTCTCATCCCATGTACGCAGATTTTTATATTTATACATGCATAGGATGTGCACAATTGTCCGATTGACGACTTCGATGTGGCCATTAGTTTGATGGTGGAAGGCAATGGGTTTAGTGGCCTTGGTGTCCAAAAGTGACCATAGAATCGACCAAAATGTGATGAAAATATTGTTGTCCCGATCAGAGATGATGGTATATGGTATCAAAAAATGGACCCACACTTGTTCGAGGTAGATCTTGGTAGTATCTTTCACTATGATGCTCTTCTTGCAGGCTATGAGAATGGCCATCTTAGAAAACTGGTCAACCACCACAAATACACAATCATTGCCTTGCTTGGTGAATGGAAGGATAGACATGTAATCCATCAAGATGGATTCCCAAGGCCTCTTAGGAGTAGGAAGAGGGGTGCATAAGCCTTTCTTCTTGATGGATGGATTGGCAGTGGAACAAACAATGCAAGATCTGATATACTTGCTGACGATCTGTCGAAGTTTTGGCCAATAAAAATGTTTCTATAGAATGACCACAATTTTCTCCACACTAAAATTTCATGCTATTTGACTGTAGTGAGCCTCACAAATTAGATTTTCACCCTCTCTTTTAGGAACACAGAGGTGGCCCAAATGGTATAACAATCTCGTCCTGAATGTGAAAATAAGTGACAATCGCGCGTGTACCTAGGAACTGATAGGTGGTGGAGAAGTCATGATCTTGATGATAAAGTTGGGGCCACTCAGATGCCTCATGCCCACAAGAATGGAGCACAATGGTGAGTGTATCCACAGGAGGTTGACTGAGGCAGTCAATGACACAATTTGTGCTCCCTATCTTATACTTGATGTTGAGATGGAACTACTGTAAGTATATGGACCACTTCTGATGGCGATCATTCTGAAAATTCCCTTGTCTCTGTATGAACTATAGGGGCTTGTGATCAGTCTAGATGATTGTCTCCTTTCCCAGAATGTAATGTTTCCATTGACGACATGCTTGTACAATGGAATACATTTCCTTGTCATAGGTGGGATATTTCCGAACAGTATCTAAGAGTGTCTCACTATGTTATGCTACCAGATGATCGTGATGAGTGAGAACTGTGCCTACAACATAGTCAGATGCATTATTCTCAATATTGAACGGTTTTTTTAGATTAGGTAAGGAGAGTACTCAAGCTGAGCATAAGTGGTGCTTTAGATCATCAAATTCTCATTGTTGTGCCTTCCCCCATGCAAATGTTTCCTTGCCACTGCCCTTGGTTACTTGTTTGAGCGCCCATTCAATATGGGAGAATACCAACACGATCCATTAGTAGAATTTGGCAAGTCCTAAGAAGATATGAAGCTCGGTTAGTGTGGTTGGGGATGGCTAGTCACGGATGACTTGGATCTTCGCTGGAGCCACATGTATCCCATGTTAATCAACAATGTATCTAAAGTATTGGACCTTGTTCATGCCAAAGGATCATTTTTCCAAGTTGGCATATAACTTTTGCAGCCACATAGTGCTCAAAACCTGTTGAATATGCTGCATGTGCTCCTCCCAAGTTATGATAAAGATGAGGACGTCATCCAGATATACCACCACAAAAGAGTTGGTGAAGGGTCTCAATACATCATCTATCAATGTCATGAAAGTTGTTGGTGCATTTGTTATGCCAAAGAGAATGACCAACCATTCAAAGAGACCTTCTTTAGATTTGAAATATGTCTTCCATACATTAGTCGGTTCGATGGGAACCTGGTGGTAGCCAAAATTTAGGTCAATCTTTATGAAGAAATTTCCCCTCTTGAGTTGGTCAAGAAGGTAATCAATTCAGGGAATTGGGTACCAGTTCATGGCTGTGATTTTGTTTAATGCTCTGTAATCAATGTAGAGATGCTAGGTCTCATATTTCTTTTGCACCAGTATAATGAGGTTTCTGCAAGGGGAGGATCTTGGTGTGATGTGCTCTTTTTGAAGCAACTCTTGGATATGACGCTTGATTTCGTCATTTTCCATCAGTGAACGACGATAAAATGATTGATTAGGAAGAGGTGCACCAGGGTTTAGATCAATTGTATGCTTAACTTGGCCGTGCATCGATACCCCTATGGGTGAAGAGAAGATGTCTCTGTACTCTTCCACGATTTTGTCCACTTTCTTCTAATGAAAATAGAGATTCTATGTAGAGGTTATAGATGTGGCAGCGACCTTCTACTTACTCTGAGCATAGATCACAGAGAAGATGAACTTCTCAGTCTGTGAAATGACCTTACTGTATTTCTTAGCAAAGATTAAAGAAATAGCGGTAGGTGACGCTACGTCTGGTATCTTGTACAATTGTCTACCCAAAGTAATAATAACACTATGGGGTCTAGACTCATACACAACATGTCTCTTCCACAAATATGGTTGTCCTAAAATAAAATCACAAACTTCAAGGGGAGAAATATCACACATTATCTCATCTTTGAAGGGGTTGATGTCATAGGGCAGATGACACTATAGGCTGACGTGAAGATATCTTCCTTGGTGAAGCTAACCAATGATGTAGGGCTGAGGGTGCGGTGTCATCGGTAGGTCCAACTGCTTGATGATCTCTACTGAGATCAAGTTCTTCTCACCACCTCTATCGATAATGAAGTGAAGTGGAGCCCCCTTTACCCACATCTGTGAGTGAAAAAGGCGTTCCCCTTCCTCTGGTTCTTCTGGTTTGCTTGGCTGGAATTTGGTGGTAGCAACAATGATGTTGGGCCTGACATCGATAATCCTCTTCCCTCCTTCTGGATTTGAATCATAGTTAGAATATGCCTCTGACTGGGAAGCTTTCAGCTTGACCACCAGTGACATTCTTCATTGTTGTTCCAAGGGATTTTATGGTATTCAGACCACTTTCCTGTGTCCTTCTTTGACTTCTCATTACCCTTCTTATGTTGCAGTATGGATTGGTTGTTCTGAGAGTGACCATCTTTTATCTATCCCTTTTTTTGTGGGTTGGGCTGCATTTTACCTGCTTCGGTTGTGAGGAGTTTGCAGATCCAAACTCTCTCCTCTTCTGCTTAAATTTCATCTCAATATTGAAAACATATCTATAAGCCATACCCAATGATGTGATGTCCAAAAAATACATTTTTTTTTAATGTATCTATGCAGAAAACCATAGCATTTGAGCACCATATGTCGTTTAGAGTCTTTGATACCCAATTTGTTGTGCAGGGTATGGAAAATATTGGTGAAATAAGGTAGTGTTTGGTCCATTTCTTGATGTAGGTTGGTCCATATTGTGTACTAGTCCTCGTAGCTTCCAACTGGATAGTATTTTTATTTAATGGAATCCCTGAAGGAATCTCATGTGGGGCAACCAAAAATATTGCAGATTCCTCTATGGCCCTTTTCTCAGAGTAAGTATCCCACCAATCCTTAACATGGGGGATGTCCTTGAGGAGTGCAAAAGTAATATTTTTCCTATCAGAAAAATTGTGGACCAAAATATACTCTTAAAGAAGATTCAACCATTTATATACAACATCCACATTTATCAATCCTTCAAATAATGGAATATAAAAATTTACTTGTACCTTTGTTGATGGGCGAAAATGAACGCTCGTCAACTGGAGGAGTAGATCTGGTCTAGGGTTTTCTAAATAACCCAAGCCGTTTGAGATGATCCACCCCAACAGGTTTAGCGGCTCCGTTGGCTGATCTAAGTCCTATAAAAATGAAAGAACACTAAACTAAAGGAACTAATCTAAATGAAAACAAAAGCAACTACAACAAACTATATACAAATCTAAAATATATATATACAACTTACTTACTAATATTATGCAATAATAATTCTATGAAATTAAAAGTTCAGTTATTAACAGAATCAGATCTCAATTATATATTTACAGTACTTATAGAATACAAATTTTAATCTAAATTTGCAAAAATCAATGGTAAAATGTCTTATGACAGTGAAATTATTATTTTTGACTTTTTATAATTTTTATGAGAAAGAAACAAAATGAAAACTATCTAAGCTGAACCATAATAATCCTAACTATGAAACTGAACTATGTATCTATCTAAACTACTGAAAATTCTCTAATTGATTAACTATTAAATTTCAAATAACAAACTAACCTGAAGTAACACTTCCTATTTGTCCTGTGCACAGTAGTTGATTTAGCTATTTGATGGGAGGAAACCCACACCAAATTCTCCACAAGCTTCCTGTAAACAGGAAGCAACAATGCTCTTTGAATATAGATGACAGAACAAACAAGACATAAAACGACAACAATCTTAAAATTTACAAATCATCACAGCTAGATAAATCCCTGTGTGAAGATCTGTACAGAACAGTTCATTTAATTAAGAAGATAAACTTGTTGTTAATTAAATTCAAACAGAGTGATTGCTGTACTAAAAATGAGATACATAAGATATGGACATAATTTAAATCACAACACATTAACCTGTAACAAGTCTTGATATCTAAAGTAGTCAATAACTTGATCACAAATTAAAATGCACAAAACCTAAATGAAAGTATGATAAATTGAAAGCTAAAGCTGTTACAGAAGATCCACTTCCATTCGAGCTTGTATCATCATAAATCCATAGTCTTTGTTCTCCCAACAGTGATGGGTTCCTTACAAAAAATAAATGAGTATATAAAGGCCACAGGGTAAAACATCCCTGTGGGAATTATCAAAAAACTGTTTACAAAAAAATTGGGAACAATCTCCCAAGTCTCTATTTCTAACTTAAGCTAACAACCTAAGACAAAACTACATCATAAAAAGCATGTTCTAAACTGCCACAGCATGTCCAATTTTCCATTGAAATTCATAGGTACCTATAGGTGGACAAGAATAAACAAGTTTAGATAATGTTTTAACAAAAATCTAAATTTTAAGACTAGCTACAGAATCTGACAATTCTGTAGCTGGTCTTATTTGCAAACAGAACCATTTTAAATCAATCCAAATGATAACAGAAATATATTTGACCTACTAAACACACCCCTAATTACTAATTCGATGAAAAGCAAATCTTTCACGCTAGAAGTAATCAAATCTTTTATGCAAATTTGAAACAAATGAAATCATGGTCAATTAACCGAATGGTAACAGGGATATATGCAATCTATGAAACAACTTTTTATTACCAATTCAAAACAGACATAATCGTTTTGACAATTAAACACCAACGAAATCATTTTTATGAACCAATTTCAATCGACACAGACTATAATCGATCAAACAAATATTTTACTCAACATAAATGCCATAGTTTAAGACAATTCAGAACTTAACAAAATTGTTGTTGAATCAAAACAAAACTAACATAATCATTTTTCTAATTCAAAACTAACAGAACTATATCAAACCAAACTTTGATATGAATCCAATGCATATACAAACGACTATGCTAATTCAAGGCATGCAACATTGTTTCTGAATAAAACTAAACAGAAATGAATTGAACTAACTCAGGGCCGACACAATCATTATACTAATTCACGAGCAATCAAATCGTGTTAAATTGGTTCAATCAAAACATACCTATACTATTTTAGCAAACAAATCTTCAATGCAAACATAATTCAAAATGAAATCAAAATAGCAGAATCATTTTTAAATCTATTTAAACAAACATAACTAAATGGGAGCGAACACAATCAGCTAACCAAATCATTCAAAATCGATGTTGAAATAATCATACCTGGGGTGTTGAAAAACGTTTCAGTCAGGATAACCTTGAGTTGACAAAGGCCGTAGCTGCCTCAACATTTCTG
>JASDQU010282663.1:498-14453 GCA_032191745.1 Picea mariana
GTTTTGATCAAATGAGGATTTGTATTATCAATTTGGTTATAAAATTGGGATTTGTCTTTTCCTAGGATTGAGAGGACATAGATGACTTGAATTCTTGACCAAACCGGCTCAATCTTCTCGGATCTTATCTCTAAAACAAGGTCTAACTGGTTGCAACCACTTCATCGCTCCCATAGAACTGAGCATAGAGCGATAGTATCACTCCTCTAAAACTAAGAAAGGAGTGATGACAAGGGTTCATCCTCCTCTTCATATGGGCAGGGGAGTGATGATACTAAAAAGTGGCCAATAAAGTAAGGTGAAATATAGTATTTTTTCCTTCAGATGATAGATTTCGCGTCCAACATGTCTAGGGGTCATGAAAAATATTCCCACATGGTGATGAAATTGTGAAACTTGGCAGTGCGAAAAATAAATGTGTAACACCACCCTAAGAAGAAAAAAATTATGAAGGATGTAAATGATAATGAATTCATCCTTAGTTAATCTAGAGAGTTGTTGGAAGTTAATGCTAAGGTGAAAAAGAATTATAATACTATGAAGGATATAGTGGAAAGAATGTATGGACACTCTTTTCACTTATGGTACACAATCAATCCAATGAATCCAATAATCAAGTTATATTTAAACTACAAAAAGTGTTTCTAAAGAAATTGTTACTGAGACATGTGAGAATTTTAATAGAAAAATCATATGATAAAAAAAAAAAAAAAAAATTAGAAAGTATTATTGATAAACATGTTTCTCTATAATATGTATATACTAGTCCAAAATGATGTCAAATAAATATTTATGTTATGTTTAATTTTATATAAATATTAATCAATTATTTATTATGTCTTTTATTTTTCGAGAAAATTGAGATAATTAAATATGTCAAATGAGATGATATCTAAACATGTCAATATAGATGCCCGGAAAAATATACAAAGATATGGTTAAAGAAATAAGAAATATTGAATTGTATGAGGAGTTATCCCAAAAACAAGATCCATCAAATATATGTAATCAACAATTTTTTTATGTGTAATTAGAGAGTTTAATTGTCACATGAAATGTTAATTTTCAAATATTTTCCTACAGTAGAAAATAAAATAAAATGGAATCCATTGAGCACATAAGATTGGACAACAAGAAGAAAATGGTTGACTGCCAATTTTGTAAGTACTTGTTTTTTGTTACTTTACATCTCATATTTGTTATAATGTTTATGTTTTAATTAATTCGCAATCATCCATGGATGTTTTCTACTTGGTGATAATGTACAAAGAAGAGCTACCTAAATATTCAATGATTATTAATTTATATATAGTTTTTAGGTATGTGTCAGAGTACTGAGAGTTAATTAAACAATTTGATAGTGACTATGTTGTTTTGCTTCATTTTTTTATAATTAACGGAATGTCAATAAACCTTTAATTATACCTCTACATGTCATGATGTATAAAAATCATAGAAAAAAAGGTATGGAGTGGACACACCAAAAAATATGTTGAAAGATGGAATTAAAAACAATCCAAAAGAATATCATTGTTAGAGTAGGCCTTTTTATTTACACAATCATGTATATTACACTATATTGTTGATACTGAGAGGGGGGTGAATCAGTATCAAGTACAATTTAAAAAATCTTTTCAAATTATACTTAAACCATTCAATTATACCCAATGAGCAATGAACAATAGTATAAGAGTTACACCAATACACCACAATACACCATGCACATTATATGAGAAATAATCAATAGTTATTGTTCAAGGGAAGTAATGACTTCCAAAGGTAGCTACAACTTCAAAATATAAAGGGAGGGATAAACCTCCAAGAGGAATATACAATACTCCAATATCGAGAGAGGGTTGATGTCTCCATCCTTTCCCCTTCCTTCCACCCAAGAATATATCAAAGATAATAAAACTTTACATTATATCATCACCATCAACCAACCATCACATAGAGCCTGATAATGCTTCCTGAGACTTCTTCAACTTCTGTAATTCTTCAATTACTGGAATAATCTGATCCTGTAGATAATATTACTCAATGTATTCTTTGAAAATCCTCCAAGTTTTACTCCTTGAAACCTCCCCAAAAATAAGTTATAGAAAGAATGGTAGACTTTATTCAATTTTGGTTTATTCAAGAGAGTGAACTTGTACAGAATGCCCCGCACTCAATATTTAACATCAGATTTTGAAACTCGCACACAAGAAACTAAATTCCATACTATTTCCAATGAAATTTGTCCCACTTAGTTTGGATTATCTATGAATAGGTTATGATTGTTTTACCCAGAACACTTGTTTATTGGCTAGCTTCAGGACTGGTCAAAAACCATATCTTCCACAGATACCTTCATATGTATTCTCAATACCATAACAATTTCACCATCTGAATCGTTCTAGAAAAAAATTTATAGCTAAAATGGTAAGATGACCTGTAAATAACATACCTTAGAACACAACACCAAAAGACTTCATCCTCCCCTGAAATTCGGCCTTCTTTACTTCTGATTTCCTCTGAAATTCGACTTGTGTATCAAATGAATGTATAATTATATTTTTTTATACCATTTATGTCACTTCCTTTTAACATTAGGGCTGACCTGAAACTTTCTTATTTTGTAATTCTTTTCTTTAATTATCTTCAGGACCTACATGTACTTCCTTCTTCAATTCACTTTGTCATCTTCAAAAATTCATTTCTCCTCAACCATGAGGATCCACGTGTTGTGCCACCTACCATCGGAAACAACATGATGTATACTATCCATCCATGGGCTTTGTTTCTGCATGTACATTGTCCTTCATGTCCAAATACCTTCATCAAGCTTGCAGTCCAAAACCAATGACTAGGGTTGACATCAATGACAACAACCAATCTTCCAACATATATATGTAGATATACTCATCCCACTTTATTTATATGTTTTCATATGGAACATGAAGAAGAGAAATAAAATCAAGATAATCATTAAATCATTGTAGATAACTCAGATACAATATCTCATACAAGTTATGAATAAATGTGTTGTGTGTTGGCACAGGGGCAGACCTAGGGTTCATCTCTAATAGCACACCGATAAGACCTAACTGATGACCCTTTTGGAAAGAGTTGCGAAGTATATGCAGTCTCACCCGAAGTAGAAATAGAGGGTTGCAGGACATAGATGTCTACAACCAGAGGAAATGCATGTGGAATCAAGGCAACCACACACGGAGATCAGATTATTCTTTCCAAGTATAAACCTACTTCGCACAGTTATATATCAGATCTAATATACTAATGCATCATCAGAGTAACAGAATCAGAGAACATAGCATCAATCACTCACAACACAAGATGTACGTGGTTCACCCTCTCCCTAGGGCTATGTCCACAGAACTGCGCTAATAATATATCTGATGAAAGAATACAGTTCTATCTGCACTTATCTTGTAGATCTCTCTCTTTGTTTCTCTTCTCCTCCTTCCTCTCCCTGTGCACCCAGCTATAGGGTTTATATTCGCACCCAGCTGAAGATATTACAATACGAGAATGATCTCTCTCTCATAACACTTCTCTCTCACAACAACAATAATCACCCATAAGATGCACGAATTTCGAATCAACCAACAACCCCATCCCAAGTCCTCTATACCTTTATTTATACATTACAATAGCTCACCGATAGCCTTAGGTCAAATCCTAGGTGTCAAAACCCTATATACCAAAAATCTAGGTGTCTAAAACCCTATTTCAACTTGACCCACATTTTCAGGGCTTCGCCAACCTGTCTTTCCTTCCTTCCTGTGAGGTTCTCCAAAGCATCTACTGGTGGATTTTTTCGCTTGTTGAGTTGTCCACGATCCACCTTCCTTGTTGATCTGTCTTCCTCGATCTCCTCATCCAACAACTTGATTTCTCGGACTTCGCTCCATCTCTTCTACTTCTTTAACCACTTCAACCTAATCTCAGACAACCTTCCTTGCGCACAGTTCGTGTTTTGCCTTTTCTTTCATAATATTCACTTTCTTCCATAACCAAGGGCCAACATGCCCCCAACACTCACCTATGACTCATCCCGAGGCACTCTGATCTGAATCTTCTTTTGTATCTCAACTTCAGACTATGCATCACAACCTGTGATTCCTTCTCTATTCCTCCACCCTATGTGCAGACTATCTTTCTTGTGTCTAGTACCCAGTCTCAACTGCACTTGGTACCTATACCCTTATCCTTTTGTTTTTACCAAGATCTGTGAGGTAAATGGTTTTCATAGTACAATTTCAACCGGGTCCCATTCACCAATGCTTCCTTCCACTCCCCATTCAAAGTCTTCAGCTACACAGTTCCTCCTTCTGTAACATAGGAAATATCATATGTCCCTAGCCAATGTGTTATGAACTTCCTGGATGCTTCATGAAATTTCTATCATATACCAATACCATACCTCCTTGCTTAAAATATTTCTTCTTGATATGCCTATCATGGTAGGCCTTTTCTCGTTCCTTCTTAACCTGTTGATGAAATCATGCAATAAATCTGTCTTCTTCTAGTTCGACCAACTGTGCAAGCCTCTCTTGAACAGCGCTAGTGTCACCCATATCTGTAAAGGCTACAATTCTTAATCTAGGAACTAAATATTCCATGGGTACAACTACTTCTAGGCCATAAACCAACTTAAAGGGAGTCTGCATTGTCATCTTCTTACAAGTGGTTCTATAGGCCCATAACACTACTGGTACTCTCAAATCCTAGTCATCCCTGTTTACACTACAAATCTTTGTCAGCGTTGTATCCAAGATCTTGTTGAAGGCTTCAATCGTACCATTCACCTGCGGGTGGTATGGGTACTCTTCTGATGGTGAACTTCAAATTCTTGAGTCAAGACTTCAATAGTCTTATTAATAAAAATGTGTACCTTGATCACTCATGAAGATCTTTGGACATCCAAACCTATTTATGATATCATCAAATATGAAACACGCAGCTGTAGTTTCACTACAGTCCTTAACTTTTCTTGCTTCTGCCCATCTGGTCAAATACTCTGTCGTAGTGATGATGTATCTGGCTCTTGTGCGCTTCCATGGTGGGTTTATAGGTCCCACGAAGTCAATGACCCATTTCTCAAATGCTTGTAAGTTTAGATGGGTTTCTAACAACATTTCATCTCTTCTGAAAGGTTTCCCAACTCTTTGGCATACATCACAGGCTCTGTAGTATTCTTTAGCATCTCTGTGTAAGGTGGGCCACCAGAGGCCATCACTAAGAACCTTCTATGTTGTTGATTTTCCTGCATAGTTTCCTCATGTGATGCCTTTATGAGCTTCTGCTAAAATCAATGGTCTTTCTCCCTCCATAACACATCTTCTCAGTATCTCATCAAGTACCATATTATATAGCTGTCCATCTATAAGCAAAAAATCTGCAGTGCACACTACCAATTATTTCTTATGAATGACTGTGTATTCACAGGGTGGTATTTCTATTGATAGGAATTGAACTATCTTGGTGAAGTGATCATCAACCTTTATAATGGCCAGCAACTATGCATCTGACAATGTATCCTCCAAACTAGTAGGTTCCTCTCCATGTTCCAACCTAGACAAGTGGTCAGGTCCCTTTTTCATCTTTCCTGGCTTGACCAGAATTTCAAAATCATATTCCTAAAATAAAAGAAGCCATTTTCATATCCTTCCCCCTAACATTGGCTCATTGACTAAGTATTTCAGTGCAGAGTGATCAATGAACATCTTAAATTTTCCTCCTAACAAGTAATTTTGAAACTTCTGGAGCGCATACACCATGTCTAACCCTTCTCTCTTGGTGGTGGTGTAATTGATTTCAGTTGTTGAGAGCTTCCTACTAGAAAAGGCTAACGGGTGATCAATATCTCCTGATCCTAGTTGTGCTAACACTGTTCCTAATGAAATAGAGGATGCATCGACATGCACATGAAATTCCTTGATCCAATCTGGGAAAACCAGAATAGGCGCAGTAACCATTTTTTGTTTCAGTGTGTTGAAGCTCTAGTGACATTCTTTTGTCCAGTGAAACTGGAAATCTTTCTTCAAAAGCCTCTCCATGGGTGTTGTGATTTGTGCATAGCCCTTAATGAACTTCTTTTAATATCTAGTATGTCCCAGCGTAGTGTGCAACTATCTGACTGAAGTAGGAGGGGGTAGATTGACAATAATGGAAATCTTGGATGGATCTACCAGTGACCACTGCTTACACACAATATGGCCTAACAACACTCCAAAGGATGAAAATAAAATGCATTTCTTCAGGTTCAGGGAAATATGACATTGCCTTCACTTATCCAACATTAGTATTAAACATTCAATATGGTTTTTCAATAAGATAAAAATAGTCCAATCATCAAAATAGGCTTCTAGAAATTTATGCAAAAATTCCTTGAATGCTTCGACCACCACCCTAGAAAATACGGTTGGTGCATTCTTCAATCCAAAATGCATCACTGTGTATTGGTAGGATCCCCATTCTATTGCAAACATGGTCTTATGGTGATATTCCTTGGCAATCCTGATCTGATGGTATCCTCAAAATACATCAATGAAGGACTAGACTTCCTGTCCTCCCACGCTATCTAACACTTCATCAGTAAACGGTGTAGGGAATGAATCATATAGACATGCATCGTTCAAATTTCTGAGATCTACACAGATTCTGATCTCTCTTGTTTTCTTATCCTGAACCACCATAGGGATAATCCACAGTGATTCTTCAACATGTTCTATGATTCCTACTTCCATCATTCTTTCTAATTCAATCTTCACTTTCTCCTTATATTTAAGGTTCAATCTATAGGGTCTCTGTTTAACTGGCCTTGCATTTGGTTTCAAGGGGATATTCATCTCTCCCATGGGCCCTTTAATTCCCTTCATATTAGTGAACTTGGTTGGAAACAAGTCCCGATATTTGTGCAGTAACTATGTGGTCTTATCAATAGTGGCATCATCCCAATAATCTCCAACATTATCAAGATTAGGTGCTTGCTTTGTTCCAATATTAACTTTCTTGAGTTTTATTATCTGTCCAATAACAGGTAGTTCGACTCCTAGTCCTTCTATCTCTTTGTCCTTCCTTTTTTATGATGTTCACATTCCTAGGATCATCGTATTCATCGACATTGATATTGTAACATCCTTGTAATTTCTGAAGAGGTGCATTCCATTCATCCTCTTCTTGCTCCACAGGGAGGCTAGGTGCTTCCTCAAATACTTTCTGTCGTACAACCTGTAAAGCTTGATCTACTAGAGGGTGTTGACTTTCAAATAAAAATGTAGCTACAAAATTATGAGTCATACCTTGCCAATCTGAAGTGGCAAGGTGAAGTTTTGCTTGAAGGTACCAATTGATAGGTGTTGTGTCTAGAGTATTGATGAATTTATGCACCCACTTCTCTTGAGGAATGTTGCTCTAAACCTCCTCACAACCTCACACATGGTCTTTCAGACATAGTTGACCTGTGTACCTAACTTCGCATACTTCCACTTGTTTTGAAAATTGCATTGTCATCAAAGTGAGACATTGTATCTAGTTCACAGTGTTTCTTTTATGTGTTTCCCACCATCTTGCTGGAGTATATTTCAAAGCCTCGTTCAGTGCCATCAGTCTCTGTTGTACTGGTACAGTTTCTTCAAATTCCAATAAGAAAGTTTCTAAGTGGTACAGTAAATTACTTACTGTTGTGCCAATCCAGCGAACTTCTCTGGTCAGTCTAGCACATCTCCGTGTAGATACTTCATACATTTTATTATGTCAGTTCTCCAGTGCTTCTTATGAGTCTGATGAACATGCACTATCACTTTTCCATCTTAAATTCCCATCTGTTGTAGGATTAATGTAATCATGATGTCTTGCTGTTAGTTTGTATATATTATCCAACTCATATGCACGGTCTTTTTCTCTGATGGGCTCTGTGTATCTGGGACCTTCATCGGGATCTAAAGGTTTGATGACCCTAAGGCCATCACCTTCAAACGTCATTCTTCTTTCCTTCAAGTCAACAATAGTAGAATTGTTGAAATCCCAATCAATTCCTAATAGCGTGGGATAAGGACAACTATCATCGACTATCTCAATTACCTCGAAGTCCACAAATGTTTTGACCCCATCGATGTCCACAAGGACATGTTCCAGTCTTTCGAAGGGGCTCACAGCCTGTTGATTGGCCATCCTAAGCCTGATGGGGGAATAGTTCAACTTAGGTTTTCCCATCAGTTCCCAGGTCTACTTCGTCATCACATTGACCTCCGACTCTATGTCGAGGACCACATAATCTATATCATAATCTCCAATTTGAGCATTAAGGTGTAGTTCCTTATTTGTCCTTCTCTTTTTGGATAGTTGATGTACTTCTTTATTCAGTAGAGGATCTACCCTTCCTATCTCATATTGTCTGATCAAATTTTTTAGCTCTTGTACAACACTCTCATCCTTTATCAAATTAATGCAAGTGCATAAGAATTCCATGAGCTTACTTACCTATTTTCCTTCTCCGGGGAAAGAAGATTGATCAAAGGCCAGGGGAATTCCACATTCTCTCACTTCTGGTTGTTCCTTTGATGAAGAAGCCTTATCTCTTCCAAACTCTTTTCTTACCTCTTCAAATGTCTGTTTCTCTCTCTTTGGATCAAACTCATGTGTCTTCTCTGCATCTTTTCTAACTCCTGATTATTCTGTAGTCTTCCCTGGAGTCACCTTGCCTTCTCCTATAGCAATGCCTCCTCTAGTGATAAAAATGAATCTAGGATATTCTCCACGAGGTTCTGCTGTGATTAGTTGTACTTGTTAGTTTCCTCCTCGTCGTTCCTGAAGTTTGGCTAACAGTTCAGGGAAATATTCTATGACATGTTCAAATGAGTTGCAGTAACTGCAAGTGGTACAAGGTTTTTGACAGTCCCTTGCCAAATGATCTAGTTGTGCGCAGTTATAAAAAATGATCTAACCTTGACCTCGACCCATACCTCTTCCTCATCCTCTTCCTCTGAATCCACCACAAGGATTGAAGTTTCCTCTTCCAAGGGAATTATACTATGTAGTGTTCCCTTCTTGTTGTACCTCGCCTTGAATTTTGTAGATATCCCTTGATCTTTCATGCAAGAGGTCATAAGCTCTACAGTCCTTCTCATCATGACCCAAAGATTTATAGAATGTGTAGTAGAGGTTCGTAGGTGTATGAACATACTTTTGCAAGTAATATCATTCTCCAAGGAGATGTCTATTTCTGCATACCTCGCACCAAGGTAGAGTAACTTGCTTCAAAGGGGTCGGAGCTCCAGAAGACAAGTATTCATGAAATAGGGGACAATGCTCCTTGTCATGGCCTTCTGATTTTCATATGATACACCAGATGTCTTCTCTTTTATCTTTTCCCTTATCCTTCTTCATATCTTCGACCTGCAATGATAAGCTAGTTAGTTGAATCAAGATTTGACTCATACCTGAGCTGGATTCTGCCCTAGGGGTCGACTGTAGTTTCATGGTGATCTCCAACACCTCAGCCTGTGAAGCAATATTCTGTTGCATCAGATGGACTTTGATGTGTGGTAGGAGGGAAACGATGAACTATTCCTTGTTCTTCTCGTCTGGGATTTGAAAACTCAAATGACTTGTCATGGTCTTAAACCTTTGATCAAACTCCCAAATAGGTTCAGCTACTTTCTTTTTGATTTCTTTCAACTCTGTGATGCACTGCGATTCCGACTTGGGTTTGTTGAATACATCAATCAACGCATTCTTAATCTCGTTCAGCAGTTTCGGCTAGACAACTCCTTGGAAGAACTTCATGTACCATCTTAGTGCACGGTCCCTCAGGGTAGTACTAAACTAAGCTCTCTTAACATCTTCGTCGGTGACATTCTTAATACTCCATATAGCTTCACATAGAAACCAGTGTTGGTCAGGATCTTCAAATCCATCTCCCCTAAAGGTGGGTAACCTCATCTCATATGCCATAGATCTTCCTAAGGTTCCTGACTGAGTATGCACTGAACCACCTGTACCAGCTCTTTGAGTGTTCTAATAACTTAGGTTACTCTGGTTGCTTAATGTTGTTAAAACAACAGGAGGCATAATAGCACTTACTTCAATAGTCTGCGCGGTCCCTGAAGTTTCTAACTCTTCTCGGCGAGGTTCTTCAGTCTTCTCTTCTTCTGTCCTAACGGACTCTTAATGTTCCTCGTTCATCAAATCTTCTTCTTCTCAACTGTAGAACCCTTATTCCTCTGTTGGTTCATGATTCTGCTCAAACAAGTCCACCAAAGGGACTTCTCTAAAGATTCTCCCACTACGCATGTGTCTGACCTTTGTGTCATTGTCACTGTCTAAATTTTTGAACATTATCTTTTTCAATCTGACCCACTACTGTATCTTCAGGATGTTCTTCTCATGTAATAACATCTTGATCTTCAACTTCAAGAAGTGCAAAAATTTTCCTCTAAGTCCCTTAAAGAAATATCTCTCTGCTTGGCTATATGATTCTACTCTATCAATAAAAAACTTGGTGATATACCCTCCAATGGTACTATCAAACCAGTGATCTACTACTCTTGACATGGTGTTATCAACTCTCTTGACCTTCTTGATCAGCACTGATGTCCAAACCACAAGCGGTCTAGACCTGATCTCAAACTAGGTATCTGCTAATCTGGCCAACCACTCGTATAGCTCCTTATGAATCCTTTCAAAGAAAATCTTGTGTATATCAGTAAAGATATACCTTCCCAACCAGTCTTCTGTGCTAATATTAGGGTTCTTATTCTGAGCTTCTGCGAAGTCTTTCTCTTGTTCTTCTATCCACCTCTGAATCTTTGTTTTCAATGGAAACCACCTTGACATTCCCTCAAAAAGATCCTGGTCCCAGCACTGGAACCATTTGTTGGCACAGGGGAAGACCCAGGGTTCATCTCCAATAGCACACTAACAAGCCCTAACTACTGACCCTTTCAGCAAAACCTGCGAAGCAAATGCAGTCTCACCCAAAGTAGCAATAAGGGGTTGCAGGACACAGGTGTCTACAACCATAGGAAATGCAAGTGGAATCAAGGCAACCGCACAGGAAGATCAGATTATTCTTTTGAAGCATAAACCTACTTCACACAGTTATATATCAGATCTAACATACTAATGCATCATCCGAGTAACAAAAGTAGAGAACACAACATCAATCACTCACAACACAAGATTTACGTGGTTCACCCTCTCCCTAGGGCTACGTCCACAGAACTGCGCTTATAATATATTAGATGAATACATATAGTTCTATCTGTACTTATCTTGCAGATCTCTCTCTTTGTTTCTCTTCTCCTCCTTCCCCTCCCTGGGCACCCAGCTGTAGGGTTGATCTTTGCACCCAGTTGCAGACCTTACAATACGAGAATGCTCTCTCTCTCACAATAGCAATAATCACTCATAACATGCACGAATGTCGAATCAACCAACAAACCCATCCCTGTTCCTCTAGACCTTTATTTATACATTACAATAGCTCACCGACAGCCTTAGGCCGAATCCTAGGTGTCAAAAACCTAGATACCAAAACCCTAGGTGTCTAAAACCCTAGGTCAACTTGACCTACGTTTTCAGGGATTTGTCAGCTTGTCTTTCCTTCCTTCCCATGAGGTTCTCCAAAGCATCTACTAGTGGCTTTTTCTGCTTGCTAAGTTGTTCACGATCCACCTTCCTTGTTGATCTGTCTTTCTCGATCTCTTCGTCCAACGAATTTCTTTCTCGGACTTCGCTCCATCTCTTCTTCTTCTTTAACCACTTCGACCTGATCTCAGTCAACCTTCTTGCACGTATTTCATGTTTCACCTTTTCTTCTGTAATATTCGCTTTCTTCCATAACCAAGGGCCAACAATGTGCAAGTAGCTCGAGCAATGACATCAATGTCAAATATTAATGATGATCGACATAATTGAATGTTACATGTTTTATATTTTCAAAGGTTTGTTGTAAAAATTAGACATTTTGTTTAATGTGGAGTTATTGTTCAATTTGGTATGATGATAGATTACCAATAATTGTAACAATTGCTTATTGAAATTTTGATTATGATGGAGCTTTATATTGTCCCATTTCGTAAGACAAATAGTCCTTTATTTATATTAAATAAAATATGTTTCCTATTGTATTGCAGTGTTCGATGTTGTATAATGTTACATTGTTGATTAAATATACATATGTTTTACAATATTACAACGAACAAAGGTATGATCAACATGTATATTTCTTTAAATGATACAATACATTAATGAAATGATTATATACAATCACATTGATTAAAATACAAAATTCAATACTATTGTAAAAAACATATTTCATTTTTTATGAGTAATTGAAATTTGATTAGCAAAACTAGAAGCCAGATTTGCATACTTGCAACATGGGAAAATGCAACACTGAAACATATTGTTGCCTTGAATTAATTTTAACAAAACATTTCTTTTTATACACATTTACGCACCAGTGCATTTCTATTATTATTTCCCATTGATGCATTTAAATGATTGCTACGTACTAGTGCAACATACATGTGTAAACACATCGACGATAATATCTATAATAAGAGCATTGATGTTTCTAAATATAACAACAACACCATTCCTTCTGATGATATAATTATCATTTTCATTGTCATTGATGTTATAGTTACACATAATTTACGATGCCCAAAGATAAATATGCACCAACACTCAATCATGTATAATGAATTGGTACTTTCAAAATATATAATATGCATCAATGCATTCAAAAAATATAATACATACAGGTACTTTTAAAAAATATATAATGTGCATCCATGCACTTTACAATTTGAAGTACATTAAAAAAAAGCCTCATTGAAACCTCTAGGTGCCCATAAATTTTAGTTATTGTAAGCATCTATGAAGACCTCCATTGTCAATAACAAAGGTTCCAATAAATGTTTTCTGAT
Source organism: Picea mariana (assembly GCA_032191745.1). Classification (NCBI taxonomy): domain Eukaryota; kingdom Viridiplantae; phylum Streptophyta; class Pinopsida; order Pinales; family Pinaceae; genus Picea; species Picea mariana. The sequence goes on from JASDQU010282663.1 coordinate 13,443, forward strand.
CATTTTTCTGAATCTTGTAACACTATGAACCTCTACTAAAACCTTCACTAAGTAGTGTTTTCCTTATAGTGGTCAGTACAGTCTCCATTTGTATACAATTTGTTTCTTGTAGAACTCCTTAATTACATGAGCAAGTTAATAGTACCACTCTCCCAACATGTGTGCAATATGATCTCTGGATATGCCTTTGTTCCTTCCTCCATTAGATGAGTAAGCTAATGATTATTTTCAATAGTTAAAAAATAATTTGATAACATCATTAAATTCACTTTTATATCATGTTTGATCATCACAAACTCACTCTCTTCTTCTAATAATTGCCCTCACAATGTGTTAATATACCAACTCACTTTTATCTCTTATACTCACCTTACACTTATACCTCTTTTCACAATTCCTTACCAAATGGCTAAACTCATATCTTACATCTCAAGATGAAGATGATAGAGAGTGTAATGGTGACCTTTCCTCAAGATAATAGTTTTTCATAAGTTATATAGATAATAATTCAACAAGTTACAAAGGATCTCACTGATATTGTTATGAAAGCATTTAATAACAAAATGACATTGTTTCAACACCCAAATGATTTGTTTCATCTGAATCTTTTTCACAATAAAGATATGACCACCTTGCAATGATGCATCAATTGAAATTGTGCCACAAACTTGCCACCTTAGGCATGCCCCCCTCCATGCACCACTTTGAAATTGTGCTCCACCATTCACAAGTTTGATGTGTGCATGGATCATTTTGGACTTTTAGTCTGGGCTTTGAGTTATGATTGGTGAAAGAAACAGCCCCACATTGAAAGCAAAAACAAGAGATAAAGTGAAAAGCATGCAAGTATATATTGAAAATGAAATGTACTGAAAGCAGCCAATCAAATACCAACAGAGCAATGAGTTAATAGGTGTTCCACGTGTTTGTAATTAGTGAGACAACCACTCAACAATTGCTTTTTCGAAACGTCTTTGATTTTCCTTTAATAAATAAATCACAGAATATCTA
>JASDQU010282664.1:3293-14613 GCA_032191745.1 Picea mariana
TATCATAGTGAGATTTTTTCTATAGAAAACAGGGAAAGGAAAGAGAAGACCAAGGAGGAGAGCCATATGTGAAGATTGTTTGCAAGTGTGCAATAAATAGTAGTCAACTAGGTGGGATGAAAGGATAGAGGAACCAATTGTGTTCTTGGAGCAGAAGCGATCTTATGGAGCTCTTGAAGTGATAAGTTGGAGTGCAACAAACATAGAAATGAGTTCTAAGGAGGAGCATGCGCATGGTGTGTGCCTACACTCATGAGGAGTGTAGAAGATCAAAGAATATTTGAGCAGGTGAACCCAGAAGTTAAGTAAGGAGAGGCTTGGTAGAGGTTTATTGTAGCTCACAATGAGTAAGTGGAATCTCACAGAGTTGCCAAGAGGTAAAGAAGAGGAGAAAATGGCTACTGAAGGCCATAGAGAAGGTCCAAGAGGAGACCACAAGAAGACGAACAGAGAGGAGATGCATAAAGAGCTCAAGGAGACTAGAGAGGAGCTAAACAAATTGATGTTGCAATGGTAGAAAATGAAGCAAGGAGAGAAAAAAATATGGAGTTATGAGTGGCCCATGAAGAAGACGGTGAAGTGGCCTATCCAGCAATTGATTCCGAGGTGGAAAAAGAAGGTGTTGAGGAGGTGGTTGAGGCAAGTGGAAAACCTCAAGGACTTAGACAAGAAGATTATTTACATCTATAAACAAGAATATGGAGAAAACCTAGATGGAGATGTGAAGGAAGAGAGATCAACTGAATATTTGATTGATTTCTAGGAGGGAAATCAGAAGATATCAGTCGAGGATGTCAAGGACTTCCAGAAGGGAATAAAGGAAAAGTCAGGTTGCTAGAAAGGCAAGGAGAAGATGAGATTGTATAAGAATCTCAGGAACTTAGGAGAGAGTTTAGATCGACAAGGAGCACTGACAGAGAAGGAGAAAGAATAATATCATCAACATTGCAGTATGATGGTAGGAGGGACCAGTATATTCCTGCCAAGAACCCCAATAGAGGCCAGTGCATGTGTTTCACATGAGGAAGTGATGAAAAAGGCATTTAGGGGAGAGGCCATAGGGACAAATGTTTTAAAAACTAACAATTTATGTGTAACTACAGGTTTAGAAGAAGGAGGAGACACTAAAATATGCTCAAGAGATGAAAGAGGAGGGAAAAGGAGAGACATCTTCCCAAAGTTTGAAGGGGAGAAAATACCATAACGATGTTGTGATGGTAGGGGAGATCAATGTATCTCTTGGAAAGGGCCTAGGAGAAAAGTACAATGAAGGTGTTTCTTGTAAGGAGGTTGATAGACATCCCAGAAAACCTTTCATTTCAAAAAATAAGACGACGAGAAAAGAAGAGCATTCAGTGGAATTGCTCATGAATTGGAACAAGGGAGAAGAACATAGGGTAACTGCAGAATTGGAAATTGCAGCAGAAGATTGAGTAGACAACATGGACTTTGTTGATTTGTGTGAAGAATTGGAATCCCTGGGAGAAAGAGTAATAACCCAGAGGAAGCTCATCCAACAAGTCAAGTTGGAGGTTGATAAGAAGAGGAAATGGAGCAGCAACAGAGCATACTGCATGAGACGAGCCAACCCATGGACAAGACAGACAATGAGATATAATATATAAGGAGGTTGATGCTGAAGACAACAAAGGAGACAATCAATAATATATGGAGTCTAACAAGATGATACTACAGTGGAAAGATAAATGGAGCCATGCAACATAATATTTGGAAACCATGAGGAGAATCTGCAGCATTAGCACAACAACAACAACAACAACATAAAGGAAGAGGAGAAGATGAGGAGCTCCCTAGTGAAGTTTGGGACCAAGGAGGATCTCAACAGAAGTAGCAGAGGACCCATGAGTAGGAGTTCATGATTTTGTCAGCAGAGGAGTATGATGCAGGAGCATCAGTAGCCACAATAGTAGCCAACGCAGTAGCACACATGGATGGATAATATCCCAAGGAGAGAGAGGGTGCCAACCTTCTGATTTTTCTTTAAATCCCCTATTTAATGTAATTAAGTGACATGAGGCTTGAAAATATAAGAAGCCATGTATTTGTACAAGTTGCATGTGATCTCCTTTAATGGACGTAATAGATCGTATATCTTAGAGAGATCTAACGAGATATGGAGTTGATGTAAATTAATTGTAATTGAATGTAATTAGGTGGAGGAAGGCTCAAGAATGCATTCTTTTGTATGATGATCAATGTAATGAGAATGTTAAGAAGGAGAATTATTCTCTAGAGAGATAGATTAGGATAATTATGGAGAGGAGGAGGAGAACTGAGACTTTGTTGGAGTGCGCAGGAGAACTTATTTCAAGTTCTAAGCTCAGGAAGGATAGCGTTTCGAAGAAAACAATAGAGGTATAAAGGAGTGTATAGAGGAAGAGATTCGATGCAATGTTTGTGGGGTCTGGACCTTCCATAGCACCTTCGATCTAGTGGGTTCCATAATAGCAAGGACTGTCAATCTAGTGGGTTCCATAATAGTAAGGAGTGTTGATCTAGTGGGTTCCATATTGAGGGAGGATAGTCGATCCTCAAATCTAAGAGAAGTACTGAAAACCATCCTATTTTGTATAGAGAATATATGACCATTGCAAGGTCATAGAAAGTGGAAGGATGAGATAAGACCCGCAGGTGTCGATTGAATTACTTTATGACCGCATTTATTGGGTTACATTTTAGAGTGAATTAAGTGTGTGTTTTTTCAAACGTCGACAGGGAAACTCAGATAACTTCTTTGGGGTTAAGAACACGGTTCTATCCCCAGGTCATATTCCCATCCTATTTGGGGTAAAGGGGCTAATGATTGTGGTTTAAATTAGAGGAGAAACGAGCCTAGTATTAATTGCCCAATGATCTTTTGTTTGGGCCTACAATATAAATGAAAGGGTCAGTGTTCTCAAAGAGAGGGATCTAGCAGGGCTCTGAGAGCTAATTCGTATCCTCATAGAAGATCCTAGATCGGGAGATCATAGGACTAGCTAGGTGGGCAGTCGCGTTTTCATCCATACGAGACCCATGTGTAAATGGAATCATGGCATCGAAGGATTTGGTCGTATCTTTCAAAACCCTTATATATCTGAAAAAGGGATTAATGCATCGTAAATAACCTATAAACCTACCTTATGCCTAGCTGACAAGGTATATAACCTTTTATAACACATTGGGTTATGTTATTACTCCATAGAATGACCTATGTTAATGTTTAATGTTACGAAGGGAGGAAAGATATTACCTTTAGGATTTTAAAATATTTGGTTACGAGAGTGAGGGTGCATGTCTTATCCAAGGAAAATGTTACATTGATTGAAAAGTAAAACATAGAAGGGGGTCAAATTATAATAGTAGACAACTCAAAACCCTCAGGGTTAATTTATGAAGTTCTTACAATCCTTGTAGTAGATTGACTTTAATGGTAATAAGTTTCCTTATGGGGGAATTCTTTTTCAAGAAAACTATAATTGTCCTCAATCATTTTTAATGTTAAAATTTTCAGTATTTCCATGTTTATATAAGCATGTTTAATATGATAATCGTAATCATATAGTTTATTATATTGATTTTTTTTTAATATATATATCTAGGATATGAGGTATTTTACATATGGTATTAGAGAACATGTTGACAACACTAGACCTTTATGGGAATCATAAGAACTCTAAATAAGAACTATGTTGTAATTTTTACTCTTCTAATGAAAGAAACAATTGTTAATTGTTAAGTGGTAACGTAATATTCCATCTGAATAGAGATGTCTACCTAGAATAGAGAAGAAAATAACCATGAAGGAAATTTCAACCAGTAGAATCCTGAACAAAAAAGTTAGAGTAGTTCAACCACGCAAGTGTTGGAAACAATGAGAACTCTCATAGTGGAACTTTAGACTTTTAAGGCTGATATTGAAAAAAAATAAGAGAACACAAGAAGAACAACAAGCATTGAATGGGATATTGTTGCGAAATATAGCCGAGAAAAGTAAATCAAAGAAAACAAATTTGAACAAAGGAAACAATAAATTATCTTATGAACTTATATATTATAGGAATAGTAGCAACTTAAGTCCTTATAGATTTTGACCTCAAGAAACAAAGTGCTAGGGTGTAGGCACTTCTAGGCCCTAGCGCTTTTCTCTCCTTATCCTTTTTATGGAGTAAAAACTTATGCAATAATAACCAAATGAAACCTCTAGAAAGCTAGCACTTTAGGGCTCTACGGTTTCACTAGTTACTAAATCAATTTAGTGAAATCTTGGAAAATACAAAAGTAAGAAAGTAGCATCTTAAGTTTCTTACTTCAAGCATTAAATACACCATGCAATTTCATAATCTTGTATGAGAAAATAAAACCATGCAATAAACCATTCAATAGATGACAAAATGGAGATTCTACTTACTTGAACCCAGAATAATCATGAATATACCATGCAACATCACCATAAAACTACAAAAAATTATCCAAGTTGTAAAGATAAGCCTTAAACAAGAGTGGTGCCTCCTTATTTCAGCCAATAACCCAAGAGGGGAGCAAATTTCAATCCTCCTTGTCTCCAAGGAGAACTTGTGATGAAAATGAATGTCACTTTTTGTTTATTTATACCAAATTTACCCTAAAATTAATTTTAGTTCACAATTACAAGGCTCACCTCATCAATTTTCCCTAATTTACAAAATTAAACAAAATTACATGAACAACCCTAGTAGGGTGACGTCATGCCCTTTCTAGGGTGACGTTGAGCTCAATTGGGGGACATCCAGCCTTGAAAAATAGAACTTTGGCCCCTCCAAGGCCTAATCACACCATCAACTGCCAAACATTGTGCCAAGCATCCTTCTTTCACCAGAACATCACCTCCATGAAATCCCATCCCCCAAATGATGATGTCATGGCATAGGTTGGTGGTCTCTAGGCCTTCGAAGGCCATCGTCCAACGGGTGAAAGTCATCCATCTAGGCATGCTAGAGTGCCTCCAAAGGAAACGACCTTCCTTCATCCAGTGCAAATATTCAATCTCTTCTTACCCCTCGTTGGGGTTTCAACATCCATCTATGGGCTTTGAGCTTCGTGAAGGTCTAAGCTAATCATTCTCTCATGTTTTACCTGTCGAAAGGATCATGTCATGTAAATCACATCTAAGAATTAAATTACCTGAGCATGTGCATCAAACCCCCTTTAAGCCAAAACAAATTCTCAAATATGTTATGCAATTTGAAAAGTTAGTTTTGGAGAGGGTATGAGAGTGTCCTATTGGGCTAACCTCTCTTAAGTTTGGGGTGTTTCCTAGGTGGAGTCTAGTCCAATTCATGTAAGTGTATGTGGTGGCATGGGGTACATGTGATAACATGGAAATGTAGAGTCTTACCGATAGGTGCCTTTGTGGAGGGAGAATTGAACCTTGTCATGAATGAAATTGTTTCCTAGCCCATTCATTTCCTTTTACTCTTCTCTTTATTTATTTTGATATTTTTCTCTCATGCTACAAGGAAATAGTTGAGGGCCACTATACTGGCTTGATGACTAGAGGTGACAGTAGCATCCACAAACATTTCATGGAAAAGATAAGGGTGGCTCGTGATGAGACCCCTTTTCTCTTGGCTATGACACCAAGAGCCACTACTGTGGTATGGTGACCAGATATGTGTTAGTGTCATGTAATTCTCAACCGAGAATAACAAAACATGTAATTATCTTATAATGTAATAATTATATAGATAAATATGTATTATTATATTTACAACATTTAAAAGGGGATATATGTCTTCTTCTTTTTTTTAACAAATTTTAAAAAATAAATAATTATTAATTTGACATGAATATTTTAAATAATTTTTTTCATGTTATTACTTTTTATTTTTAATTTTCTTTCTTAAATATTAATTTTTAATCCTAAGCTTTAATTTAAGATTATATTGTTTATCTTTATCTAATTATTTTATTTTCATTTAATTTGTAAAACCATAAAATTTAAAATATTACTTATAAATATTTTTTATCTTTACTTAACTTCAATATATATTTTAAAGATATATATATATATTAAAGATAAATGGTTTTCTATATCTCTAAGTGTAGTTTTTGATACGTCGTTTTTAACGCCGAAAGGCGTATACCTATTGACAATGGGCAGAATTAATCACCTTTTAATCATAAATTTCAATCTTAGGGTTGGCAATTGAAGATGCTGACATATTCTTCGTTGTCCTCTCTAATCAATGGATGAGATTTTAATAAATTAACTTTCGCTCATTTATAAAGACGTCCGTTTATGTGATTACTTTTTTACATTTACTAAATCAGATTAAAAAATTACTTGCTCACCACTAGATTGCCACGTTCAGTGATTAAGAGATAATCTATTAAGCTGGCCACAATTTACTAAATTATTGTTACTGGGTGGATACTTATGGCCGCGTGGGTGTTGGATACCAATTAAAAAAATTTGCGTGCAGTCATTTTTTTTACCATTGTGGATGTGTATGGCCGCGTGGATGTGAAGTGAAGCGTTTCCAGTGCGGATGTTTATGGCTGCGTGGATGAATGCAGGCGGACAACACGCGTGAGATTGGCATGGTGAATGCAGACGGACAACGCGCGTGGAGAAGAAGCTTGTTTATGGCCGCGTGGATGAATGCAGGCAGACAACGCGCATGAGATTGGCATGGTGAATGCAAGCGAACAACGCACGTGGAGAAGAATCTTTACAAAAGTGGTTGTTGGTGGTATCAATCTCTGTCGGCAATTCACTGCGAGCTTGAAGGTCGTTGGCTCGTAGTTACTGTTTTCAGAATTTTCCTTCAGCCTTTCGGAATTTATCAGTCATTATATGATTGTGCTAGTTATATGTCCATAACACATACTTTTTTAATATGTCATATATGTTAATGGTGAGATACGCACAAATCCACGCAATATTCAAAATACCAAGAACTCCGAATGATAATGTATGGTAAAGGATCACGCAGCTCAAATATTGCCATGAATTTTCTTAATAGGAGCGTGTTGATTTGGCAAGGGAAGTCCCATAAATGGATGATCTGCGGCTATTGGCATGAATTTTCTTAATGGGAACCTGTCAATTTGGCAATGGAGGTGCCAGATATGGATGATCTGCCACTAGGGCTACAGCACCTGCAGGACTCTATGGTTTTTGTCTTAGCCAAGTGTATGGGACTTTATGGTTTTGGTCTTAGCCAAGTGTATGGCTGTATCATGCGTGGGATTTGTGATATCATAGTTTTCTGAGGGCTTGTGTTGTTCGAAACATGCCAATGAATTTCCTCATGTGGTCACATGCGTGCACTGATTTATGAACTCCTTGTGTAACTATGTGATCTATACATGATCAATAGATGTTATATATGCAAGCATACCTATAGAGGTGTGAGTACAATGTGAGTGCAAGAGTGTGCAAGGAGCTCGATAGAGCCGAGTGTGTGAGGAGAGGATGATTGTATGCCTATGAAGGCTATTGTAATTTTCCCTTAAATAATAAGAAAACCAATAATCATTGCATGTGGTTTTTTAAGTCTTTGGGTTTCCACATAAATCACTATGTCAAATTGTGAGATTGTTGTGCTTGGTTTAATGCATGTTTGATCTTACTCGTTTATGTTCTCGTTTTATAACATGTTTTGCTTCCACTGCCTAACAAGTGGTATCAGATCTTAGAGTTGAATGAGCATAGAGAAAAGGAGAATTTCCAGTAAGGAAACCTCAACAACAGAAGCAATGGTGGACAGAGGTCGATCTACAGAAGAAGGGCAAGATCAAAAAGGTACAACTAGGATTATGTCAAAAGACAGTAAGGGTAAGGAAAAATGTTGGTTTTGTGGCAAATCTGGGCATCTCAAAAATGATTGTTGGAAAAGGCAACAAGCATCCAAAGAGGACTCAACAAAAGAAACAAATCCAGCTACATGTATGGTTGATGAATTTTTTTCGTCTTTTGTTTCTCTCCACCTGTGTTCACATAGAAGGTGCAGGGTGGTGATGATTGAGTCACCATAAAATAAAATAAAAAATTGTATTTACTTTGGAGTTGTAGAAATTATTGATTGCATGTAAATGGGCATATGTCTGTAAGACTTGGATAGGCATGCATACCCCTAGTTTATCACATCACCTATGAAAAGAATAAACATAGATTTAGGTAGATTGAATATGTGTGAGGAACATGTATGTTGAGTTAGCCTTAACTCGGTGAAAGAGTTAATGAGTTAAATATGTTTTTAGGTCAAATAAGGTGGTTTTTTGGGTCCATGTGTTTTGGGTATCTCGTGGTATTGTGTCCTTCGATTGCATGTAATGAATATTATAAAAGGTTTGGTGAACTCCATTGTAAATGGGCCTGGAAACAAGCGGTGAAGGATTACTTGGCCAGTTTGTCCGAATTTGGTAAAAGTTGTTCGAATGCGAAGTTCGTTGTGGAGCAGTGTGTCCAGTTTAGAAAGGTGGGTCTCTAGAAATGTTGACGTGTTGGTAGATCAATCAAGTTTTTGAGAATATATGATGAAGGTACGTTCATATCCATGGAACTTGGAAAGTATTGCAAGGAAGTTGAGATTGAATAGGCATGTTTAGTAATGCCAAGTTGCAACAATAATTGTGGACATAAGTGATTGTGCTATCAAGTAACTATGTCACCATCGGTTGCAAAAGACAAGAAGATTCACGAAGAGGTATGAACAGGTCATCTGGTAATTACTCAAATGTGAAATTTTTTTTTTGTGATGCTTATGGTTTTGTTATCAGCAGTATATGATAGGACCTAGATCAAATAGGTAGATCTTTGATATGGTGATGATGTTAAGGGGTGCCGACCATGGGATCCTACTACCCACAAAATAATCATGGACAAAGATTAAATGTTTGATAAATCCCCTTTTATAAAATCAAACATAGTAAAATATGAAAGGTTCAAAGCATGGTTGGTAGCATAAATGTAATCAGAAGGTATTGATTTCCATGAAAGTTTCTCACTCGTTGTTAAAATCTTGCTTCTATTCATGTTGTGTTAGCATTGGTTGTGATAGTACAACTAGATGTTAAAACTATTTTACATGGATTTTTTTGAATAAGGGGATGTATATAGAACAACCAGCACCATTAATTCAGAATCACAACAGAATATTTGTTTTCAAACTCAAAAATCATTGTATGGCCTCAAGCATGCTAGGGAAATGGTACAAGATGTTTGATTCCTTCATGGTGAGCCAAATTTTACAAGAAATAAGTATAACCATTTTGTTTATGGCCTATTCAGTAGCTTGGTGTTATATGTTATTCTTGTTGCAAGCACAAGCATGGTTGAGTTCAATAGGTTGTCTGAGTTGGTTAGGACGTTTTTATGAAGGATCTGGTAGCAACAAAATAAATCTTGGGAATGGAAATACACAAAGACATGAAATATAGTAAGATCGGTTATCACAACAGAAGTATGTGGAGAAGATACTCAGGAAATTTAGTATGGAGAAGATACTCAGGAAATTTAGTATGAATAATGTGAAACTGGTAAAAAATCTTTGGCTTTCCCTTGTAAGTTCTCTTCAGGTTTATGTCATAATTGATGATGAAAAAAAGGGTTATATGTCTCGAGTATTATATGCAAGTAGGAAGTTTGATGATTGCAATGGGAAATAGTTATCATTTCACCTGCATTTGGTGTTGTCAGTAGACACATGGAGAAACCAGGTCATGAGCATGGAAATGGGTGCTTCAAACATGGAAGCACAAATATCACCTACAATGGTTGCAGTGATATGGTTTGTGGTTATGATTCATGAGATTTGGACAAGTGCATGAGTTTATTAAATAGATTAGTGATGGAGACAAAATGGTCCATTATGGAGTGAATCATGCAGACATGCTCATGTAACGGTATTGTTAGAGAAGTTTTTATGAATTGCTCGTGTAACTATGTGATCTATTCATGATCAGTTTTTGTAACTGAGTGATAGATGTTATATATGAAAGCATACCCATATATATGCAAGCATACCCATAGAGGTGTGAGTAAAATATGAGTCCAAGAGTGTCCAAGGAGTGATGCAAAGTTGAGCGTGTGAGGAGAGGATGATTGTATTCCTATGAAGACTATTGTAATTCTCCCTTGAATAATAAGAAAACCGATAATCATTGCTCGTAGTTTTTTCCCTCATTGGGTTTCCACATAAATCATTATGCCAAGTGTATGATTGATGTTCGTGGTTTAATGCGTGTTTGTTCTTTCTTATTTTATGCTATGTTATATGCTATGTTTTTCTTCTGCTGCCTAACATGTATTAAGGGATCGACAACACAAGGGCACGTTTGTTTGGCCCTTTGAAGTTTCATTTGAATATCAAGTGGTTGGTTCTGGTTTTGAGGTTGGGATTCACTCTACTACTGATAACAAAGGTTAAATATCATTTATCTTTCCATATCTACATCCACAACGAGATCCCACTTTAGCTGACAGCAAGAGATTGTTAGGTATTTTTGGTATGGATCTCACTTTAGTTGATGTTGGTGCTCCCTCGATTTCACAATATTATTTCTCGTGGAAGGTTTGGCCCTTTGAAGTTTCATTTGAATATCAAGTGGTTGGTTCTGGTTTTGAGGTTGGGATTCACTCTACTACTGATAAAAAAGGTTAAATATCATTTATCTTTCCATATATACATCCACAACGAGATCCCACTTTAGCTGACAGCAAGAGATTGTTAGGTATTTTTGGTATGGATCTCACTTTAGTTGATGTTGGTGCTCCCTCGATTTCACAATATTATTTCTCGTGGAAGGTTTTATTGAGCTGAGAGTGAAGTTTTTATTCCTTTATCTATGCCAACCCCACCTCTTGTCAAACTCATCGATGCTAGTGCTCCCTTGACTTCCCACTATTATTTGTCGTCAAAGGTTTTCTTTGGTTGAGAGCGAAGTGTTGGTGTTCCCTTGATTTCCCACTATTATTCATGGTGGAAGTTTTTCTTCGGCTGAGAGGAAAGTTTTTCGTCCTTGATCTGTGGTAACCCTACCTGCTCTCAGACCTGTCCATTTTTTGTTGCAACCATATCCATAAAAAAAAATAGATCTCGATGGTTGTATAGCGAGCGTGCACACCTGATTCATGCACAGTCTATTTACGTACTATATTTAATGCCCATGATGGCATGTCTCTTCTCTTGATCTTCGTGAGACAATGTATAGAAAAATACATCTTGATAAAATTCATGAGAGCAGAAGCACACAGGAATAACACACACAATAATGATTTGCATTACATCTTGTTACACACATACATAGCTACATATATAGCTGGATTCAGATC
>JASDQU010282666.1:0-14613 GCA_032191745.1 Picea mariana
GGATGTTTCCCTGTAGGGGTTTTACCACGTGAAAACATCGGTGTGTTGATCTTTGATCTGGTTATGTGAGTGGTTACTGAAGGTGTTCATCCTCTGTTGGAATACCTGTGTTGTCGAACAATCTTCTTAGGTGTATTATTTTCTTTATGAGTGTCCTATGGGCTATCTAGATCAAGTATCTCTACAGGGTTAGCGGGGATAAGGAGGTTAGTGGACCATTCCTTGATGATATCCTCAAGTTATTCTTCTGTAAGTTTATAATATGACTGGAGCTTCTCTTTATGTTCATCTACTCGCACTGTAATGTAGATGAAGTTTCGATCTACGCTGAACTTCATCAAGGGTCGGAACCTTTGTAATGTGTTTGGATTCATGTGAGGCTCAGCTTCGATGGCGCTCTTTAGCTAGAGGTAATATGTATGAAACACAACATTCGACTGCCACTGTTTGTTCATATCACTTGAATACCAAAGGGTAGTGAACTTCGCAGCAAGCGGATCAAATGAATCTATGTCTGGGAAGGTCACACCTTTCAGCATCTCCCAGGAAACAAATGCAATGAGTATCAGGAGCCAGCTGAAATGAAATTCATAACCCTGATCCTATGCTTCTCAGTAGTCTAGTTCCAACTGGTTAACTAGGTACTTCACCCTGTTCATCTGTAGGCCTTCCGCACACTTTCCTGCGAGGTCAACAACAAAGCTGGTGACCTACGTAGGTCAGTTCTTCCTTACTAACTTTCCATCTATCATTTGACATGCGAGGCACACTGCGCCACTCTAGATGGAAGCTACCTTGTAGCCTCTTGTTCCCTTCTCAACATCACCATATGTATCCTTGATCTTCTGTGCCAGTGCACGATCTGCAGCTTTTCCAGGGTAAAACACCTGCGAGTCGAGTCCTTGCATACTTATTCCTGTGATCCTATGGATCAACGTTGGGTCAATTGTAATATGACGGTATAGCCATAAGTAGCTTCCATGGTAACACGACAGTAGAAGCTTGACACATGTGTTGACTTCCTAGTGTCTTTCGAAGTGTGGGATCTTCACAAAATTTAGTAGGGTGGACTGCGTGAGGTTCATTGTCCACAGCTAGGGAATTATCTTTTAATTCTTCCCCTTCGTTCTGGTTAGGTACTTGGGAGAGCATACCATATATCTTGCGATCTCCGAGGTTGAAGTCGCTGAACTTCAATTCTATAATCTTATCCTACTTTGCTTGAACTGCATGCATCCCCTTTGGGAGGTACGCAGTGTCAATGGTGTACTCGAAATATCTTGGCACACTATCATGATTCACTGCACCAGCCAGAGGTGGGATGTAATCAGGCAATATGGTTGGAATCAGCTTCGCATTTTCTAGGTCATCTTTGTGCTTGGTTCTCTTTTCCGCTGATGGTCGAGATGATCTGGCTCCGTGAGTAGTCGACGAAGAGGCTTGTAGTCCTCTTGTCGATGATGCTTGGATACCTGCAGACATCGACATTACTCATTCAGTCATGAGGTCAATGAGAAATTCTTTGAAAACTTTCTCTGTAGTGCTGAACCCGTCTGACATACATGCTCGAGGTTGGAATATTAGGTTTGAGGAGTAACTTAGACACTACAATGGGATAAAGGACAATAGAGTAATGATAACTGTGTAAAATTAACAAGTCTACGGGCTCGGATTCACAGTTAGAAAAAGTGTTCTTGGTGCATGGCACAACAAGATAAATAGATAACTTGGCAATGGATCTCTTGCAACAGGTGAGAACCCTTCATTAACTCTGTTATGTCTGTTATGGCGCGGTCCAACGATCTGGTCGTGAACCATAAATTCCTTTCTACCCGTTCAGAGGGTCAGTCGAATGGTTATATTGTTCACAACGACTATATTTCTTCACCCTGGCGAAGTGCCATGTGATACTGTTCTGTTATCCTGGCAAAGTGCCATGTGACACTGTTCTGTTATCCTGGCAAAGCTCCAATTTTGAAAATTTTCCCTCTGCGAAGTTCCCTCTAGAACCTTCTATAAATTTTCAATCTTATCTCTCTTCTTACTTAGCTTTCTAGCCTTCTTTCCAGTGAGCTTTGTCTCAGTATTCCTTTTTCCATTTTGATTCTTATCTGCTTTTGGCATAGTTAATTCGCGTTGTTGATATTCTTTCCTAAGATTCGAGGGTGATACTTCTTCTTTATATGGAATAGGTACTTCAATATTTTGTGGGTCTTATAGTGTTCTTGCAAGTTCAACATCCAAGTCTCTGGTGTTAAATAGCTTCGATCTATTCTTCTGTTCTTCAATCAAGTGTGTGATCCTTCTACTCATGAAATCTTTTAACTCTTGTGTCTTCTTCTCTAAAACTTCTTCTTCTTCCTTCCTTCTAACCTGATCTCTTTCAATCCAAGGTTTTCCTAGTAACATGGTAAATGGGGTACCATTCTCAATAAATTTAACAATCTCAAAAACCTCCTCTGTCGAAGTCCGATTGGAATTCATAGTTATCTGGGTGAGATTTACCCATAGGTTTATCATCTTTCCTTTGAATAGTCCTATTCCTCCTAATGAAGGAATCATGGCAGGCCTTCCTATAGCTTCCCAAGTTCTTTATGTCATGATATTCACCTGTGTTTTCTCATCTAGAACAAAGTCAATGTCGAAGTCTCCTATTCTTTCTTCTATGCATGCTTTTTCTTTGAATATCTCTGATAAGATGACATGTCGATGGTCATTCAGGGCATCTTTTATATGTAGCAATACTTTCTCTAATTATTTTTGGGGTTCTGCCATAAGCGTAGTTTATGGATCTGCCTTAGGGTTTTCTTGTCTCATTTTCATTCCTTCAAGCTTAGCAATCATTATAGGGAAATCCAATACCTCATGGTCCATATCTTTGCAACAAATACAACTAAGTCTTCTTCCAGGGCATTCCTTAGCAAGATGTCCCGATTTTCTGCAACTGTAACAGAGGGTTAATCCTCTCTTTCTTTTAAATGATTCTTATCTCTTCTTATATTGCACGCTAGGAACATGGTATCTAACCTCCAAACATTTCCTTCTAGGATCCTGCATCCACTTGTTAGTCCAAATATTCATTCTATGCATAGGTATAACATATCTTTCACTATTCTTATTAGATCTACGCATGTCAAACCTTCTTTCATCTATTAGTGCCCTAGTTTTCAAGATAGGACATAATCTATCAAACATACGTAGATCCATACTGTTGAAACAAAAATTTCCACTTATCTTACTTCTACAGAGCACAAAGCTTTTAGATCTAGAACTTTTCACTATTATTACCTTTATTAGAGGACAAAGCGTTCAGATCTTACCTCTTTTCTTTAGATCAGACTTCTTTTCTTTAGCACAGAGCTTCTCAAACTAAGTAGAGTATTGTGCACTAGGGTGACAAATCTACGCACAGAGCTTTCACAATTTCAGGTCAGATATTTGCACAAAGCTTCTTCTTCCTCAGTTCCCAGCAATCACAGTTTCAGGTTCCAACAACAGAACCATTTGTTGGCACAGGAGCAGACCCAACATTCAACGCTACAACAACGCACCAATAAAACCCTAACTACCATCCCTTTCGACAACACCTGTGAAGAAGATGAAGTCTCACCCGAGGTAGAGGCAGGGGTGGTTGCAAGACTCAGGTGTCTGCAACATTAGTTGGGACACAAATCTGTGATTGTAATACTTAACAAAGCACTTATCATTGATAGTTCATCAATATTTGACCACTATCTACTCCACATATAAAATAGAGCATAGCATAGTTCATTCATATATGATGTATTTAAGAACTTATCATAGAGAGGTAGATTATATCTGGAAGATTCAAACACTAAGCACATTCACATAGGTCAGATCTAACATCCATATACATTGTTAGCACAAAGAATAAAAAGATCTATCTATTTATATCAAAACACTTAGCAAGTAAGGACTTAAACACATCAACACATCGCACAAATCATAGAAACACAACATGTATGTGGATCACCCCCACCCTAGGGCTATGTCCACCAACTCTTCTCTTTATTATCTTCATTCAAGATTCTTGCAGGCACATAGCATCAAAATCCTACTCCACAGAAGACAGGAGATGTGCATGCACTCTGCCAGATCCTCCTTCTTTGAGTCAGGCTACATCACCAAGCCTTCCTACAATTACTTGCACGTAGCTTTGCAAGTCTCACACAGTAGGCACAAAGCATATACAATCCATACTTAGCACTTAGCCCAATATCACATAGATATATATGCATATATATGCCTATGCCATTCCTTACATTTCCTAGACATCTATTTCTACTTTAAAAAATAGGCCTAAACATGGGTAAACCCATGGGCCAACATCCCCATACCCATTACATAATCCCAAATCCCAAAAAGGACCCAAAAAGGGGCCGAGATCCCGCTATCTCTGCTTCATCTTGCACTCCTCCTTCGACAGGCTGTCGAAGTCCCAAAATAGGTCAAAATTGACCAAGGATCTCCCAAAACTTGGTCAAGGGCCAACAATGGATGTAGTAGTGATTTGCAACAACAACAAGTTAACTAGTTAAAAGTTAGTAGAAGTAAGCAAAAGCTTCAAGGAAGTGAGTTTGAGTGTTTAATCAATCCTTCAATAATAGAGAGGATAGAACTAGTTCATTCTATGTCTTATGGAGTCAATCGGATGATTATTCTAAGGCTGCAAATCAATTTTGATAGTGCACAAAAGTCCAAGAGGAATGCATAGGAGAAGTAGTAACTTAAGTCCCCCTATGCATTTTCCTCAAGAAAATAGATGCTAGTGTGTAGGAAATTCAAGGCCCTAGCACCTTGCTCTCCTTAGGCTTATTATGGGATAAGTACTTAGGAAAAGATAGCTAGGTCAAAACCTTAGAGTGCTAGGAAACTAGGGCTCTAGGGTTTCACTAGTTACTAGATCAATTCAATGAAAAGATTGGTAAATAGAAAGTAAGAAAGTAGCAATTTAAGTTACTTACTTCAAACATTAAGCATATCATGCAATTTTGTAATCTTTTATGAGAAAATAAAACCATACATAAACCATTTAACAAATGAAAGAAATGCATATTTTACCTACTTGCACCAAGAATAATCATGAAATACCATGCAAGATCACCATAAAAGATTCCAAGATTGATCCAACTTGCATAAAATCAGCCTTATACAAGAGTGTGCCTCACAATTTCAGCCAATATCCCTTCTAGGGCACAAATTTCATACCTCTCCTCTTATGTGAGTATTTTTTATGTAAAAAATGAATGTAATTTATGTTTATTTATACAAAACCGGTGATCTTTAATTATTTTCAGGTCAAATAAAACTCGACCTGGCCAATTTAGAAATAAATTCAATTTAGACATAAATTCAATTTAGACATAAATAAAATTAATTAGCATCTAAAATAATCTCCAAGGGTGATGTCATGCCCTTCTAGGGTGACGTTGAGCCCCTAAGGTGGAATGTTGGGCTCCAAATGCAAAATGTTTGGCCTATGAAGGCCCTGGATGAAGCCCACACATGCCAACCATCTCACAACTGCCCTCAAAATGCAAGCCCTAGCTCTAGATTACATCTGGGGGAATGATGGTGATGTCATGGGATCTCAAAGGCCAGCGTCCAAGTGGAAGAGAAATATCCCCCTGGGTCTAGGTCTACCACAATGTCTCCAAAGGAAACGTCCTTCTTTCTTTATGGTGAAAATCTATGATGTCTTCTTGCCTCTAGTTGGAGTTAAAACATCCATCTGTGAGATTTGAGCCACATGAAGGTTCGAGCTATCTTTCCCCCATGTCTACCTATTCACCGAGAAAGGTCCTGCAGCAACAAAAAGTATGCTCTCCAGGGGTTCATAAGTCACATGGATCATAACATGTAAATCACATCCAATAATCAAATTACCCAAACATGTGCATTAAACCCCCCCTTACCCAGACAAATTCTCAAAGACGTTATGCAATTTAACAAGTCAAGTTTGGAGAGGGTCTCAGGGTGTCCTATTGGGACAATCCTCCTTAATTTTGGGGTGATTTCCCAAGTGAGATCCAATCAAGGTCATGTAAGTGTATGAGGTGGCGTGGGGTAAGTGTTTGGGCATGGGGTGTAGTGATAACAATGAAATGTAAGTCTTACTTGTGGGTGCCTTTTTAGAAGGTGAGTTGCACCTTGTCATAGATACCATTTTTTCCTAGCCCATTTACTGCCTTTTACTCTTAGCATTATTATTTTGATCTTTTACTTTTTTTCTTCAAGTGAAGAGTTGACGGACACTTCCCTAGCTTGGTGACCATAGGTGATAGTGTTATCATCAAACATTTCACAAAGATGAGAAGGTTGGATCGTGATTGGACCCCATTTCTCTTGCCTATGACACCAAGAGCCACTACCCTATTTTGGTGACCAAATAGGTGGTAGTGTCATACTGCTACATGCCTGTGGTCATAATAGGTCGGCTCGTGATGAGACCTCCTATCCAACAACTAGTACCTTGAATGTTTATTTATCTTTATGGGTTCACTTTTTTTACTAAGAAGATTTTTACTGCTTTCTCGAGAATCCATGGGTGAAGCATCTCAAAGGTTTTCAAAGGATTTAAAATCTTTCCAGCTACTTTTACCCTCTGGGCCTTTAACCCCTTCCTCCCACAAGGAAAGGTACAACCCTTCCTAGTGTGGCCAATCCCAATGCTCGAACAAAGGTAGGGGAATATGAGAGGAATAAATATGGAAAGTGGTAAGTATGGAGGGAACAAACGATGACCTTTTACAACCCTACCTAGTGAAAACCCATCCTAAAGGGAGATCAACTTACTAGGGAATCATGTCACCCTTCTAGGTATGAACAAGTCAAAGAGAATAATTTCCAAGCAAGCATTATGAAATGGAGAATTCAATGAAACATATTCAAGTGCTTCAATAATGAGAGTGAAACATACCATGATACTCAAACTCATTACCTCATGGAGCAAGACTTAATGCTACTTTAGGACCAATCCAATGGGATGGACATTGTTGCTGCTGATAAATAGGATGCACTAAAGAAAAGAGGGGCCCTCTGGGGCCATGCTTAAGCCATATGGCTCTTGGAACTCCATGTCTAGGACCTGTGGGCATAGATAAATGATCTCCTTATTTATCTCTAGGGTAGGGGATAATAGTTCCAACATTGTAATCTTGACATTTGAAGTTCATCTTACAACTATGAAGCATAAAACAAATATCATGCATGTCCATTTTTATTTAAGTTTGGTTACTTTGTTGATTAGCAGACCCTTTGAATTTTTCACTAAGGTTCCTCCTATTAGGAACTCAATCCAATCATTTGAATTTAGGGTTTTGGGTACAAGATTACAACCATGTGGGATTCAAGTAATCCTGCGAATCATTCCCCCTGTGATGCCAACTAAATATTCTATCCATAGGTGGCCATTATGGTACCAACTTACAAGGAACTTTGCAACTTCCTCTTTCCATCCATCGAACTCTACAACTTGAGGCACACCCACAAAATGTTAGATTCTTGGCTACTCGACAAACTTTGTTTCCTCCTTCCATGTATTGAATTTCATTCCCCACATAGTGGAAATATTCCAGTGTCATGACCAATTGATTTCTTTGATTCCAACCCCTTTAATTTTTCTCATTCCTTCTTCTAAATCAGTTGCACCCTTTTTTTCGAGTTTGGACTTTGTCCTTGGCTCCATCAAATAATCTGTTACCTTTCCTCTAATTCGTGGCATGTATTTAGTTTCTTTTTGGCCGGAAATATATTTTTGAAGCTCCGCATTTGAATGCACAACTTTAATTTTGATTCTCTAATGACTTGGGTGCTATGGTGTAAACAAAAGTGAGGCGAAGTCATATGCCTCATCCGTATTTATAGGAGATTGAGTAGGGACTTTAATTTCTCCAACAACGCCATTAATTCACATGTATTGATCATAATGTTGAGCGTAATTGCTTGTTTGTGTGAAGGGACACCTATGTAGATAGAGGTATGGTGGTCTAACTTGTCCTTCCAAGCATTAATTATATTAATGTACTCCTGTTGATTAGCTACTTCAACTAAGTTCGTTTTGTTTTCCCAAGGAATATGCCCAACTTGGTCAACTTTCATTATTTTATTTGCTTTTGTAATCTGGTTAGGTCGGTTCTTCTAGTCAGTCAATGAACTCCAATTGAATCATCCAACCCCATTAGTCTCTTTTCTCTTATTGATTCAATTGATGTTTGAATTTATGAGGACGCTCTTTCTTTGTTGAATATCTTCATGCTCACTTGAAGTATTATTTGCACGCTCACTTTCTTGATATCTTTCTTGATCGATTGTTCTCTAGATTCCACACTTATTTGATTGATGGGTTTCTTGTTCAAATAGGTGATGTAATTCTCTTTCAATGAATTGATTGGTCTGCCTATTTAATTAATTGCACAGGTCTTGCCTTAGTATTGAACTTACTCTTGTTTTTTTTGTTTCTTCTCTAATTGACTTTAATGTTGACCACATGATTTCTTCTCTTCTCATATTCAAATATAGTGGCATGAATTAATGATTTTTTGATTCGATTCGGTCATATAGCTTGTACTTGTTGAACAATTTTGTACCTAATTTGAATAATTGTCTTGCTTATTGCTTTCTTAATTTTGATTTTTTCTCAATCTTTTGTTTCTTTATTTCTTAGCTTTGTTTTATTTTATTTTATTTTTTCCTTTTTCTTTATTTATTATTTTGTTCTCAAATTTAACTTAGGATTCCCTAAGGGTTTTTTGAACAAGTCGGGTTCTAGTGGCACCCCCAAAAAGGTTTTCACCACTAGGACTTGAGACTGATATGTATTATATTTTTTCAAGCAAGCCCCATTGGATAGTTTTTTGAAGGGGTTCCCTTGCAAGGAGTTCAGTTGTACTACTCTGATTAGTAGGATGTCCTTGACCACATAAGGACCCAACCATGGAGTTTCTAATTTTCTCAGTTTTCCTTTTACTTGACTATCATATAAAAGTATCAAGTCTTCATAATTGATATCCTTATTTTTAATATGTCGGTCATTCCGATTTTTTGGTTGATTCTTTTGTGTTTCCTGATGTTGTTGTGAAAGAATCCTTTCTTCCTCTAATTGATTTAAATGATATAAGTGTTGTCTTGTGTTAATCATATGTTTGAATTCAAGGACGCAGGTTATCCTTCCCGCATTAGCACAAAAGTGTAATGGAATTACAACTTCTATACCATAAACTAACTTAAATGGAAGTTGTCCATTCAATCTTTTATACATTTTTATAAAGGCCCACGATACTTATGGAACCTTATCATCCCAATCATCTCTATCAAGTCCACAGATTTTCATTAATCCCTTATGTAATGTCTTGTTAAATGATTGAAAAATTTTGTTGTCCTGTGAATGATAAGAAGTCATATTCTTGTGGTTGATCAGGAACATTTTGAGCAATACTTCAATTTTAATATTGATTAAATGAGTTCCTTGATCACTAATTAATGTCAAAGGACAACTAAATCTAGTTACAGATCAATTTTTCGGTTATTTCGTTTGTACAATTTTTTAATGGTTCTATGTTTGCCCATTTGGTTAAGTACTTGACTGTTGTAATGATGTATTTTCCCCAGATCATTTTTCTATTTTTTGGAATGGACCAATGAAATCAATATCCCAGATTTCAAACAGTAAAAAAAGGTTTAATAAATGTAGAGGAATTTCATTTTTCCATAATGGTTGGCCCATTCTTTGACACTTATCACATTTCTTTATCTGATCTCGACAGCATTTGTGTAACATTGTCAACTAGATATCATCTTGGAGGATTTTTTTGGCCGTCATGTCGGCTTGGAAATGACCTCCCATTGGGTCGTCATGCACTTCATTAATTATTCCCTCACGTTCATTTTCTAATGTTCATCTTTGCATAATATTATCAATGGCTGGATTGTAAAGATATCCATTCATGAGAGTGAATGGGGAAAATTTCATTGCTAGGATCTTTATTTTGTTGGTTGGGAGATCTTTAGGTGCCTTCCCTTATTCTAGAAAGTTTTCAATTTATTCTAGCTCTTTGGGACATGCTTTGACCCTTAATAAATTTTCATCTGATAAGTCATCATCTATCCCAATCGAATATTCTCCTATATCAAGTATGGATAGGTGATCTAGGCCAACATTATTCTTTAATGGTTGGAATACTACTTTGAAGTCAAAATCTTGAAACAATAGTAGCCATTGACAAACATTCCCTTGATAGACCAATTTATTTACTAAATATTTCAGCACCTAATGTTCCTTTAAAAATATAAATCGATTTTATAGTAAGTAGTGTTATAATATTTGAAGGAAAAAAATAATTTCTAGAGCATCACACTATGTTGTCGAGTAGTTTCTTTCTTCTTTATTGAATTTACTACTAGCATATGCATTTGGGTGATCGACCAATTCATCATATGGTTGGGCTAATACTGAGCCAACAACAACATTAGATGCATCCACATGGACATGGAATTTACTTGACCAGTCTAGGAATCTTAGTATGGGTGTGTCTACCCATTTTCTTTTCAATAAATTAAAATATTTATCACATTCCTGGCTCTAATGAAAATCAAATTCATTCTTCAATAGCTCGTCAATTGAAAATGTTATGTCAGAGTAGTGATGGATGAACATTCGATAATATTTGGTATGCCCAAGGAAGATTTTGATTTGTTTATCATTAATTGGTGGTTTCAAATTGAGAATAACCTTGATCTCGACCATGTCAAATTTAATTCCATATTTTCATATGATGTGGTATGATAGAGTGCCTATAGGTTTGGGAAAGATGCATTTGTTAATGTTCAAATACAAGTGAATTTTCCTACATATTTCCAACATCATTCTTAACCATTGGATATGATCTTTCAAGAGAATGTAGATATTCTAGTCATCAAAATACACAACTTTTTTTTGTAAATGTATTCTTGAAATTCCTTGACCACTATCTTGGAGAATATTGTTGGGGCGTTCTTGAGCCCAAAATGAATTACTTTGTAGGAAAATGACCCAAACTCAGAAACCAATGTTTTTTTTCTCCTGATATTTTTTACGATAGGTACCTTATTGTAGTCGGAAAAGCCATCAGTAAAAGAATAAAATTTGTGTCTCGTGACTTCATTGATAATTTCATTGGTGAAAAATGTTAGGAATGGATCAGTTACTGTAATTTTTTTCAGTCCTCTAAAGTTGACACATATTATAAGTTTCTTTAGGGTGTGATTTTTTGGCTACACGACAATTGTACTTGTTGAGGCTTTGGTAGCTGTGAGAGGTATTAACCTCTAAGTGTAACCTTTCTAATTAGATTAGAATATTCTGGAAGTGACAGAGCCATTAAATAGATGTGTGGAAACCCTAGAAGAGAAGTCACCCAAGGAGAATAATAATAAGGAAATAAGAAACCCAGAAAGAGAAGTTGGCCCTGCCAGAAAAGTCAAAGTAAATTATATTTTCCAAAAAAGACAGGTTGGCCTTGTGGGAAAAGTTCATTGGCAGGATAAGTATAAATAAGGTGATGCCTTATATCATTTGTACACTCACTCACTTAGCCAGTGCGCAATCCTAAGGAGGAACTGCAGTGGAAGCTAGGGAGCAAGTTTGGAGAGTTGCAATTATAGCTGTAGAGGGTGCAAGTTTGGAGGAATAATGTGGCATTCTTTTTGGTATCTCTCTTCTGCTTCTCTTGGTTTAAGGCATGTTATCTTTGTATGGTTATTGTGTTGTTTCTACAGCAATATTGTGGCTAGGGTTTATCTGTTGGTTATAGTGTACACTTGAAATAATTATTCTAATTAAAGGTTAGTATGCTCGGGGGTGGCATATGTGAATGCCTATGGTTGGGTGATAATGATGTGACATTTTCTATGGTTAAACGATCATACTAAAATTTTAGCATGGTTTCATGGCTATTTTTATTCTTAACAGTCTAACAAATGGAAGGAAGATCCTCTTTTTCCCCCATTGTCGGGATCGTGGAGCACTTACTGAACCCATCAAGAAGGTTTCATAAGTAGGGCGCACCTTCCCCTGATCAGATCTCCAAAATTCTAAAATGAGAAATTAGGGTTTCCTCATAAAAACCTAGGTCTACAGTGCCAGTTCCTTCATGCCAGTTCCTTCGTACCAGTTCCTTTGTGTTATTTCCTTCATGCCAGTTGAAACACCAGTTGTAGTGCCAGTTGCAACACCAGTTAAATTTCCAATTACAACACCGATTGTAGTTCCAGTTGCAATGAAATTTTATGTGAAGTATTGGGACTAAATTTTGGTTGTCCTAGTATTCCCTACCTCAATGCATCTCTAGATATATTCAAATTGCAAGTTGAAGCACTTTGAATTTTTTGGATTCGTCATTGCTTTCAATTTTTTCCATATGGTGTCTCTTCTTCCAAAGGTATGCACTTGTATATGTTTAAACTGTATCATTATATTAAGGGTATTTACTAGAGAAGCGATATAATTTTTTCCAAGTAAAAATTGTAGATCTAGAGGGATCTCAGATCCAACATATTCAAAGGAATAATACACTCCATGTTTAATTTTTTTGATATGCCTCTGATTGTTGTGACATTATTGTGATCTTATGAACATATAGTTGCATTTTTTATCTATTGAAGTTATGATTAACATACTAACCCTTGGTCAAAGTTAAATTTATAAGCTAACTCTAGTCAAAGTATTTTATTGATTACTGGGGTGGTAGGAGCAGGAGGGGTAATTCTCAGCCCAAGAGGAAATAAGGAAGCCACTTTTGCATGGATTTTAGGACAAGCCACCAACAATCAGGCGGAAGCCTATGCCCTC
This sequence comes from Picea mariana, assembly GCA_032191745.1. NCBI lineage: Eukaryota > Viridiplantae > Streptophyta > Pinopsida > Pinales > Pinaceae > Picea > Picea mariana. Next base: position 12,848 of record JASDQU010282666.1, read on the forward strand.
CTTAAAGGTCTAAACCTTGCCAAAAACAAGAATATTCACACCCTCACTGTCATAGGTGACTCTAGGCTCATTCTGTCTTATCTGAAATCCAACAAAAATGAAAACAACCTACCTCTCAACGCCATAATCACCCGTATCAAGTAGGAAATACATGAATTCAAAGTGATACACCTTTACCATGTTCTTTGGCTTCTGAACCATCACGTGGATCATCAAGAAAACCTAGCAGTATCCCTCCCAGAAGGTACATTTCTCACTAACAGAGTCCCTATGCACCACCCCATCCCATGACATATCTCTGTTTCTCCTACCCCCCCCTCGGGGTGTCTCTCGGGCCCCACATCTCATATCTCCCACCCCCCTCCTCCCATCCATATGGGCAATATTCCACACAGGCGTGTCACATGGTTCCAACTAATGGAATGATATGGAGCGATAATACATTGAATCACAGAGTCATTTGACCCATTAAATTTCCCGGAAAAAATTCATTGTCGTAATTCATCTTCAGAACTTCTCCATTCTCTCACAAGAGTCAACAAAAACACATTTCCCTTGGAAATTCCATCACCCAGGATTACCAAAAATGGGTTCTCATCCTCCATCTTGGTCCCAATGGGTTCAACAGTTGGAGGAGGACATGGAGGAATCCTAACACTCCATCTTTAGCCTTCAACTTAGTGTACGTGGGCTCACTCCTCATGTGGTTATAGTGTTGGAAGAATTCGTTAGCCAGAAGAAACATATACATCAACTTGAGGATGAGGTGGCAACACTCAGGAAACAGTTGGAGTCACTTTGACCATCACCAGCCAACCCAGTGGAGACATTTAACTTGGAAGTGGTCTCCTCTCCTCCCATAACAAACATCCCAGACCTTAACAAGCTCGCCAATGAAGTGGAATGAGAGTAATTCAAGTATTTTCCCTCAAGTTTGTTCTCATGTTTTGTTTTTGTAAATATATCCTAGGGTATTTCTGTCGAATGTATACTAGGAATAGCGGAAATCAGATTTTGAAAATCACAGAACTTCATAGCCCTCCTAATATCCGGATAAACAAGGGATTTCATGTAAATCATGATGACCTCCATACAAACATATTTCTTTCTGTAACACTCTGGTGTTCCCTGTGAAGGCCACTTTTGTTAATATAAATTTTCTCTTTTCTGTTACAAAAAAAGTATTATATTGATTAAGGTTGATATTTTTTAGCTTACTTTCATTATACTCTGATGCAGGAGCATCCACACCTCGTCATACGAGTTGCATGGGAAGAAAAGAGACCGCAGGGTGATGCCAGCATCACGGTTATGACCAATTTGATGAGTGCCGTCGTTTACATAAAAGCCTCCATATTTAGGCGTACTTGTATATTGAAATAGACCGTGAGTAGATAAGCTCTCGTCCTAGTACAACAGAGGAACTTATTAGATTTAATGCAGAGAAGTTAGATTTAGTGCAGGTAGATAAGACCATTATGTTTTGATTTGTCAATTTAGCTTTTTGAGAGGGAAAACCAAATATAGACACCCTCCCTTGTATTATTAGAAAAGTAGTACCAGCATTAGCATAGATGAAGGAGAAGAGAGCAGGAGAGCAGAACAGAGAGTTTGAACAAGACCCCATGTACAATATTGAATTAATAAGAGAGATCTGATTCAATTTTCATGGCGGTGGTTGTCCTCTGTATATTGTTAATCTTATGTTGTTGTATGCTTGCTTCTTGTTATGCTTTCATTATATATGCTGCATACGTGATCTCATG